>JAJQOW010001438.1:0-49476 GCA_037975125.1 Latrodectus hesperus | reverse complement strand
GGGAAACGGGAACGAATTTTTCTTGGTTGGTTGGTTGGTTGGTTGGTAGATATTTCTGAGACTTTTAGCTGCTCCGGCTTTTGTCTCTATTATTCTAGTAAGATCTTTATTCAAAATCTGTTGATGCTTAAGAGGAGTTTAATAAACGTTTTTAGTTTTTTCGAGTTAGATGTGACGATTTTGATCAACTGTTTGTAGTTTGTTATTTTCTCTTGTATTTTTAAATTATGCAAGAATTGTTTGCGGTCCTGTTTATGTCTGGGGCAATATAAGATTATATGTTCAGCATTATCAACCGCATAGCATGAACTGCATCTGTCTGAATCTGCCAGACCGAAACGGTAAAGCAGAGAAGGAGTCAATAGCATTCCAGCCAGGCTTCTGGCAAGCAATACATCCTCTTTGCGTGAATTGAGAGATCTCCCCATCGAGTTCCACTCCGGGATGTCTCCAATCCTCAGGTAATATTTACTGTTTTCGAATATTTTGTCTTGAGATTTTTCAATGTTGCTTTTGATGTATGAGTAAAAATCTTCTATGGTAATCCACTCAATATCTACATCATCTTTTGTGACTATTTTGGCTAGTTTATCAGCTTTTTCATTTATTATAATATCTTTGTGGGCTGGAACCCAAATAATTTGGAGCTCTTTGAAGAATTTTGAGGCCTGCCATATCTTGTGTTTTAATCTTAATATTATGCTTGCTGATTTTTGGTTACATTCCTTCAGTGCGATAAGGACAGATTTACTATCTGTGTATATTATATTTCTTCTTTCGTAAATGATTAATTCATCTATAGCTTGACAGATCGCCATTGCTTCAGCAGAAAAGACCGAATTTATATTATTAACTCTGTATCCAAATGATCCTTTTTCTGACCATCCAGCAATAGAGGTTATATCTTCTTTTTTAGATGCATCTGTGGCTATTCTGTTAGGTTGATCTATTAGGCTATTGTCAAAATCATTAAAAAATTGAATAATTTCTTGATTGGTTAGATATTTATCTTGGAAATCGTATTTGTCGATTTGGATGGAGAAATTGGTTAGAGAGTGAATTTGTGGATACTTATATTGGATAAAGTGGGGAATTTTAATGTTTTCTTCCTCTATTGTTTTCACTAGGGGTATGTGATATTTCTTTTCCACGGAATTGCAGCTGTTTTGGATGATATTTTTGAGAGGTGATAGTTGTTCCAATGAGATATGTTTTAGCCAAAATCTGCTTGACATTTTCCTAAATTCAGATTCTATTGTGCCAATATTTGCAATCTTTCGTAGGAGAATATTAGGAGTGAATCTTGGTAACCCTAATGCAATTCTTAGTGCCGACGTTTGTATTGTTTCTAAAGGTTTTGTAACTGAATGGTTTGTAAAGCTAAAAATATTGCTAGTGTGGTGTAGAATGCTGCAGATAGATGATTTTGCTAACTGGATTAGATGATGCGATCTTGCTCCATAATTTTTGTTAGAGAGTATTTTTAAAATATTTATTCTTCTAGATGCTTTATTTTTAATGTATGTTACGAACGGCCGGAAGTTTCCATTTTTTGTAAATATAATTCCTAAGAATTTTAGGCTGTCTTTCCATTCAATTTTTTCATTGTTACACTGTATTGACCAGTCAGGATTTTCCCTACGCCCGGACAAGTTTACTGCTGAACACTTTTGATAAGCTATTTGTAGTTTCCAGTAATTACTCCATTTTTCTATGTTATACAAAGTTTCTTGCAATTTTTTCTTAATTATTTCCAATTTTTCACCTGTACAGTAAATTAGTATGTCATCTGCATATATTATATGTTTAACTCCTTGGGGGATAGTTTCATGGAAGTCTGACATGAAAATTGTAAATAAAATGGGGGATAACACACTTCCCTGTGGAACTCCTTTTGTTGACTGAACTGGTTTTGAACATGTATTTCTCCATCTTATTTTTATCCTTCTATCTTGTAGAAAGTTGTGAATCCATTTGGCGGTTTTTCCTGTTATTCCCAACTGTAGGCATTTGTATATTAATCCGTCAATGTACACTGAATCATATGCAGATTTTATATCCAGTGATATTGCAATAATGAATTTCTTTTGGGCTTTTGCCTGATGCAGATCATAATGAAAAAGTTGTATTGCAGTTTGACTGTCTCGGAAAGGTATGAACCCTAGATGGCGTTCTTCTATCTTCTGATTGGAAATTAGGAAATTTGTGATTCTATAGGACAGCATTCTTTCGAATATTTTAGCAGGAACAGAGGTTAGAGATATAGGTCTGTATGAATTTAATGTGGATTGTGGTTTGTTTGGTTTTGGGATTGGTACTATAATAGAAGATTTCCAGCTGTCAGGAATAGAGCATTGATCAAATATATCATTAAATATTTGAAGTATCTGGCGTGTGCTTACTTCATTTAGTGATTTAAATACTTTTGCAGAAATTTTGTCTTCTCCTGGTGTGGATATTCTAGTTTTCTTAATGGCTAATTTGAGCTCATTGATTGTAAATTTTTTATTTATATTCATATTCTCTGATCCAGAGTAGTCGATTGGTATTGGCTCATGGTATATTTTGTCATTGAAGTGTATTGCAAAAGCTTCACTTTGGGATTTTGGTGAATGTAGTTCTTGGTTGTTAACATTTATTAGGAGGTTAGAATTTTGGATATCTCTGTATCGGCGATTCATTGAATTAAATATACGGAAAAGTAGGTACGGGTCTTGCTGCTTCTTGCAGACATCATCCCAATATTTAGTTTTAGACGATTTTATGATATATTTTAATTTTGCAGAAAATTTTTTGTACAAAATCCAGTTCTTGGTTTTTAAGGTATTTCTGGCTTTCTTTAGGTACACTTTTTTTAGAAATGAAAATTTACTACATAAATTATTCCACCATGGAGGGTACTGCTTTTCAGGTATTTTTTGCTCATGGCTGTTGTCTTCTATGGCTTTAACTGTAATATTATGGAAACTGTCATATGAACTGTTAGTTTCACTACACAACTCTTCGTTTATTTGGTTGATGATATCTTTCCATCTGCGTGTCCTATACACTCTTGGAGTTTGATCTAAGGTAAGAACGTCAATGACTATAGGGAAATGATCACTAAAACATGAATCTTCTTCTATTGTGATTTGACATTGTGGAAATAAGTTAGAAGTACAAATTGATAGATCTATATTTGAACCTTTTCCTGCAGGAGAAATATGTGTCGGAGTAGATGAATTCAGAATGCAGAGATTATGTTCGTTGATCCAGTCGGCCAATATTTGTCCCTGATGAGTGCTAGTTTCCCCGCCCCATAGGTCATGTTTGATATTGAAGTCTCCTAAAATTAGGCATTTTTGTGTTATATATTTTTGTATATCTTGATATTCTCTGTATTCAATTTTTCCTTTGGGTGAATATATGTTCAATATGTTAATAGTGTCGTTCCGATTAATGATTTTCACGATCAATATTTCTGTTCCACTGCTGCTGTATATGTTCTTATAAATTACTTTTGATGATGTTGATTCTGTCACTGCAATCACTAGGCCGCCACCGTTTCTATTTTCTCTGTCTTTTCTGTAGATGATTTTTTTCTTTAGGTTAAATAAGTCTTTTGGTCTAAGGAAAGTTTCCTGTATCACTAATACATCTGCGGAAATGAAAGGTTCTAACTTAAAAATGTCTATTTTGTTGGTAACGCTCCTCGCATTCCACTGCACAATTTTCATTTTAAAAATGTATTAACTAAAGATTTATGGCACTTATATAGTACGGATATAAGAATTATTTATTTGAAATCCTTTCAAATATGAAATTATAATTAAATGGGTTAAGTCGGTAACTGTAATTATCCAACAGAGAAATCTGAGAGATCTATCTCTCTCTCTGTTTCGCTTTGCTGACAGTCCATTTGATTTGACTTTGAAGCTTTGGGATTTTTTATTATCTTTGATTTTTTCTTCCTTTCTCTTTCAGGAGAGATTGGTGTGGTCAACTTTGAAATTTTTTCATTAATTTTAGTAAAGACTGTTTCATTGATTTTATCCACAGTAGAGTCTAAAGATTTTTTAAACATGTTACAAATTTTAGTTAGTTGTTGTTCTATGATTTTTTCAATTGAGGTTATCAGCTTAAGGGCCAATTTATCAAAGATCCCTTGCATCGATTCTACGTCTGGACTGGCTATAGGCATGGAAGTTTTCTTTGCATATAAGGTATTTTTGTTTGCGAATCGCCTTCTAGCTTCGCTTAGTGTTAAATTATTTTCTGCTTTAAATTTGAGAATTTCTTTTTCTTTTGTCCTTGTTGGGCATTCATTATAATCGGCTCTATGTAAACCTGTACAATTTGAGCATCTCATCTGATTTAAGCATATTTCTCCGTGTTTTTTTTCTCCGCAGTGCACGCACAATACTTCGTAAGGGCATTTGTTAGAGTTATGAGTGAATTTGAAACACTTACCACATTGTCGAGGTCTGTCTATGAATAGCTCCACTCTATGGTTAGTGAAGAACAGTTTTATTTCTTTTGGTATCTTTATTCCCAGAATAGATACCAGAACTGGAGACTCTTCACGGTTTTTCTTATTGAATCTTCTTAATTCTAAAATTGGGATTTCGTTTTCAGCGCTCAGCTCCTCTGCAATCTCTTTAAGTGAAGTTTCAGTTGGAATATTAAATAGCAGAAACCTGGTAGAGATGCTTTCCCATAGGATTTGGTAGTGTACCGGGATCCCTTGTAAATCTTTGATGTTTAATATTTCTGTAGCTGTTTCCATGTCTTGCGTTGTCATTAGTAATCGACCGTCTCTTGTTATTATCTTGTTAGAGATCTTTTTGAAATTTTTTATCTTCATTATCAGTTCATTTTTCAATTCCCGAGGTTTATTTTTAGGAATTGACCTTCCATTGTTGGCTTTTAAGAATATGTTGAATGTGTTTACTCCATTTTCTTTTGCAGCTAAAAGACAGTTCATGTCGTTTTCTGTGGTCCTAAGGAAGTTTGTTCCGTAATTGCTTTCTCCTGCCATGTTTAAATCCATGTTTAGATCTTCATTTTGTTGAATATCCAATACTTGAATTTTAGAGGAAGCCAGACTTATGGCTTCTGTATTCAGTATATGCTGCTATTCCGAAAAGGCAATAAGTCTTCGCTCAACTTGAGCTGAAGAGGAAATAAATTTTTTTTTTTAATATGAAATTAAATTATAGCTTATAGTTCTAATGATAAACTTATCCAAAAATAAATCGAGTTAATTGGTTTCCAATCAACCGGCAGTTGTTCAATGAAGAGCTAGCTGCTTCTCGTTTCGGGAACCGCCTCCTCCTTCGATCGACTGCTTATTTCAAGTTTTCCGAATTTTTCTTCCCCGCCGCACATACTATGTTTATGAGCCAGACCGGCTGGTTATGACTTGAAGGCACTGAAATCTGTCAATTATTCCATAATTTTAAAACATCTATTGAGGTGGTCAACCAACCAATCGGCATCATTCTCTATATCACACACCAGTTCTATACACATTTGCTTACTTAAGTTTTCAGAATATTAAGTTTGTAGACTTGAAATTATTGAATATATCCAGCTTTCGAGCCAGAATTAAAGGACATAGTAAGATCAGATGCTCGTATATAAATCAAGGTTAAATGTAATTTCAAGTATATTATATTTATTTAATATAAAGATGTGCTGCAAAAATAATATTAAATATATATATCGATTAAGTGTCGAAAAAAAGTAAGATACCAAAATTGCTCAAATAAGTGAATTTATAATAGAATTTTCGAAAATGAATCCAGACATTATGAGAAATTCAACTAAAGGTATGTTTAAGTATTAGGTAAACTGACAGAGCCAAGAATATTTACGGTTTGCTTATAATTGCCTGAAAGAGGTGTCTTGGAAGAAAGGTAAGGCACATTATTCGTGATTGAAGAGTATGGATTTTCCGTTTCTCTATTATATCGGCTTATCAAACATGACAGACTTCACCTATTTGAAGATTTCAGTGGGCACAATAAATAAAAGACACGTAATGGCAGCCCTCACTTTTTTGAGGAGCATCTACAGTTAGTAGTGGAATTTCATTCGATTTAGACAAGAGGTAAATAAAGAGCATAGCTAACTAAATCTACATTCTTATTCCACATAGTTCTGATTCAGCCTCTTATTAATTAGAGATTTCTGAGTATCACCATTGAAAGGACAAATTCTCACAGTCATAAATTTCATACAGCGGATAAAAGAGTTTGGAATGCAGCAATTCTCGAGGATTAGTGCTTCACCG
This sequence comes from Latrodectus hesperus, assembly GCA_037975125.1. NCBI lineage: Eukaryota > Metazoa > Arthropoda > Arachnida > Araneae > Theridiidae > Latrodectus > Latrodectus hesperus. Next base: position 43,202 of record JAJQOW010001438.1, on the reverse strand, counting down.
ACTAATGTGTAGAGTCGGTCTCAATTTTGAGAATTTTTAGTGGCTCTATATGTGTAGCTTTTTCAGTTTTGAAACAAGTTTAACATGATAGTGTAAGTTAACATGATAGTCCATGTTTTACTATCGAATACGTGTGTGTTTTGCTCCAGTTCATAAGAACTTTTGTCAAGCAGGAAAGGAGTATCAACACTCTTTGGAAATTATGTAAGTCAATGTAACGATGTCACTGACAAATGATGTATGAATTGTTAAGCTTCTCAGCAGGAAGTGCCTACCAACCTCTACGATCAGCACCGCAACAATTATTGGGTTAAGCTAGAGATGTTTCTCGACAAAAACTTTTGGAAGTAACACATCCAGTTTCCACCATGTTATGTAGACAACCTTCAATAGGTGGACTGCGGCTCACCCTGTAACAGCAGTAGAATTGCAAATCAACTCAGAGCGGGTGTTAGATATTTTCTAGATTTCCTTCTAACTGTACATGAATAAGTCACACTTTGCTCCAAAGTCCCCTTCAGGACCAGCTGGTGCGTATAATGGTAACGTAATCTGCGAGGGCGTTTCTATACATTCGGGCTTCGTCGTGTAAAAGTAAGAAAGAAATACGGGGAATGATGCATTCAAGTTTGAGTTATAGTGATTCACGTGGTTTACCCCAATGTTGAATTAACCGTCACTTGGAGGAGCTCAATCTCCAAGAATTCATCTATACTGGGCACTGTTGCAGAAAAAGTTGTGTTTCCCCTTTAAATCATGTTTGTCCTAACTATCAGAACATGCCTCCTATGAGCATTTGCCATTTTCTCTTTTTCAGCATCTTGAGATAACTGTTTCCCATCTTTTAGGTGGTATTTCTGAGGATTATTTTAATAATTTGGAAAAAGTTAAATTTTAACTTGATTGGATAGTATTTATAATCGTATATAAATTATTCCAAGCTTCCTGGATATAGCTTTTGTGTTTGTTACATTATAGTTTAAAATGAACTAGATAATAGATAAAACTTTTGATTTTCACCATAATCTTAACCAATTTCATTTTGATTAATTTGTGTGAGCTGAAAAGTGCTTCTAAAAGTTCTGCTTAGTTAAAGGATTATGTCATATAGAGATGTTTATATATAAAATTGTTTTAAAAAACTCAATGAATTGCAGATATATCAATATTGTATATATATATATATATATATATATATATATATATATATATATATATATATATATATATATATATATATGTATACACTGCTCAAAACAATTAAAGGATATTGCGGTTTTAGGTGGATCTTGTGGCTGGGAAACTTTTTAGCTGATTGATACGTGGTCGACAGACGTAGTAGGTTATACGAGAATAAATTACAGATGTTTGGCAGAAAAAATGCATTTTATTGCGCATTTGTGTACAAAAGGAGAAAAACACAATTTGTGCATATGAGAAAAAAAGAATAAGAAAAGGTGTTGTCCTCAAAGGAAGTCATTTTCAGTAGGGGGTATGGTTTCCACGGACGGACAGCAACGTTAAACACCTTTGAGACAAGGAGTCAATGAGGCTTTTAATCATGAGTTGGGGTATTCTGTCCCACTCTTCCAGAAGAGCTTTTTCCAGTTCTCGGAGAGTTTGTGGGGGTGGTTGGTGGCCAGCAACTAGTCTTTCCAGAGCGTCCCAAACGTGCTCTATTTAATTCATGTCTGGAGAACACGCTGGCCATTACATTTTTACGACTCCTTCTTTGAAAAGGAAATCCTCCACCAGGTTAGCACGATGTGGCCCGCAGTTATCGTCCATTAAAATGAAGTCATCTCCGATTGCTGCAGCGTAAGGGAGTACAATAGGTCTGAGGATCTCACCCCTATATCGGCGACCAATCAGACGTCCATTTCGAATGATATAGTGCGCCTGTCAATGGAAATGCCACCATACACCAACACTCCCCCACCGCCAAATCTGATACTTTCGTGGACGAACGCTGGATTAATCCTACTGCCACGGTCCCTCCAGATAAAAATACACCTATTATCAAGATGAACAGAAAAACGGGACTCGTCAGAAAAAAGAACATTGCGCCATTCGTTTCTCCTCCAATTCACATGCTCTGTTGCCCACTCCCTTGTCGCGACGATGCCTTGATGTTAGTTCAACATATACCATCGGTCGGCAAGCATACAGACCTACACCATGCAGTCGGTTTCGGACAGTCTGAATTAAAACCGTTGTGTCAGTAGCCGAGCGAAGTTGTTGGAGAAGAGTAGCGTTCATATTTCGTAGTATCCGAGCTGTTAAAACTAGATAACAATCTTCATTGGGTGTTGTTGCCCGTCTACGACCTTGCCCTGGTCTTCGGCCAGCACTTCCAGTCTCCAAAAACGGTTCCAGATCCTGGAAATCACATTTGTGACACATCAATGGCTTGCGCTTCTCCGGCTGGAATTTGGCCCACTTCAAGCCTACCAACAACTCTCCAAGCTTCTGAATCGGTTAAATGACTTCGCTGAGACATCGTACTCATCGGAACAAAGCAGTCACTGAATACCGATCATCCTTATATTCATTGTCTTTTATTCAGTTGAAAGTCAAATTTCATTTACTGCCGCTGAAGTGACGTTTTTGACGTCGAACTCAAAATTAGCATACTCCACAGTTTGAAAATCAGAAAAGTTTTCATTTGTAATTCTCTTCTTCCATTTTCAGCAAAAAAATTTCGTTTATATCTTTATTTTATGTAAAACTTACAATATCCTTTAATATATATATATATATATATATATATATATATATATATATATATATATATATATATATATATATATATATATATATATATATATATATATATATATATATAAAATTCTCGTGTCACAGTTTTCGTTGCCATACTCCTCCGAAACGGCTTGACCGATTTTGATGAAATTTTTGTGCTTATCCGGTATCTATGAGAATCAGCCAACATCTATTTTTCATCCCCCTAAATGTTAGGGGTAGTACAACAATAAATTTTTTTTGGTTAGTTCTGTAAGTTCCTAATAGATGGCGGTTTAGCATCTAAGTTGCACAGGTATTCGGCAGATGGCGACGTGTTTATTTTTCTAGATTATACCATCTTCGAGAAAATTATCGTGCGCGCGCAAGCGCGTGGTTAAATATAGAATTTACATATATTTTCATGATGTATAATGATACTATAACAATTTTTCGTGAATCATTTTCATAATTATACTTTGTATTGTGTTATTATTGTGCAGTATTCAGTTTGAATATTTTTAATATTATAAATAGTAAAATAAAATTTTATTTATTACTGTTTTCCTCTACTAATTTTCATACCACCTCGAAAATATGTAAGTATTTCTTGATAGCCTTTTATTATTTTTTATTTTTATTTTATAATTTGATAATTATTAATTTATTCAGTAGAACATTTTGATCTAATTTATTTATTCAAATGATAAATTCTTTTAATTTTTTTTTATTTCAGTATAATGCCGCGGAAAAAATTTTTAGTTTTAATATAATTTAAAATTAAAATAATAATAGTTCGATGTCAATGTTATCTACCTCATTTATAACAATTTATTTTTAGATGTCTTTAATTTATATAGTATATTTTATAAGTAAGTCACTGATTACAAACTATAATTTAATATAAGATGAATAAAATGTAAATTCAGAAAGTATATGTTGATTTGTGCTTAATTTCAAAATTTCGATACTTTACCTATTACTATTAAATTTTGGTGAAACGTTTTATTTTTAATCTCCTGTGAATGAACCTATTCTAAATTTTTTTTAGAAAATATTAATTTGATTGAACCCAAGAATTAGTAAAAAATTGATTCAATGTATTTTAAAAACTCATTCACTGCAACGCGTGGCTGGGTCAGCTTGTATATATATATATATATATATATGTACAGGGTGATTATAAAAAAACTTTGCCAACATCTGCACTTCTAGCGTCCATTCTATTTAACCGATCAAGATGATATTTCAAATATAGTTCTTTTGAGATATGCGCTCGAGATTCTGTGAATGGCAACACAGTGGCCCTCGCGGTTACAGTTATAGTGACAGAAACTCGAAATTTTCGAATGGCAACGTCTACTTTTTACCATCGCAAAATGTTCAGCACATGCGAAAACCCTAAATAGCGTTGAAACGGTACCGATATGTCTAAAAACGGACGTGTTCTGCAAACACAAAAAAGAGTTCTGAAAACCGGCCAATAAAACACGATCTGGGCGCACGCAATAAATTTGCATGTGACAGAGTCAAGAAACCAATCACAGAACGCCGGTCGCCAGATATTCAGCGTAGGAAACCTATAAAATACCAAGCGGGTATGCGAAGTCGTCATTCGGGAACTCGCACATGCCGACGATATGAGTCTTCCTAGGAAAGTTCGCGGTGAATTGATCAAACTCTATTACCAAAATGGGATGAACGCTGCGGAAGCCTTGCGTGTGTATCGCCGCAATCATCGACAACGACGCGGCCCATGTACTCTGCAAGCTCTGCGTGATTTAGTGCGGAAATACGAAGATACAGGCTGCACCTGTGACAAACAGCGCTCCGGACGGCCAACTGTTTCTGAGGACGTTGTCATGGAAATGCACCATACACAGAAACCGCAAGAGGCATAGCGCGCGTGTTGGATATTCCGAACTCAACGGTCCGCAAGCTCTTGCGCTCGGTACTTCACATGTTTCCCTATCGGTTCCAGCGCGTCCAGATGTTGGAGCCGGGTGACCCACAACAACGTCTGGACTTCGCAAATGCATTTTTGTTACGATATGATGTGGATAACGACTGGCCACTTCGCATACTATGGACGGACGAGGCGCATTTCACCTTAAATGGCAGCATTAACACAAAGAATTGTGTGCACTGGGGAGAGACGAATCCTCATGCTGTGGCGCCAGTACCATTATTTGACGCCAAAGTGACTGCGTGGTGCGGCATTACAGCTACATTTGTTCTGGGCCCGTTCTTCTTTGAGGAAACGACCCCGACTGGCCCTGCAACATGTTCTGTAACGGGCCCTCGGTATGCAGCCATGCTGAAAAATTATGTCTTACCGGAGTTGCGTCGGCTGAATGCACTCAATGACATTGTTTGAATGCAAGATGGCGCACCTCCACATATAGCGAGGTCAGTTAAAAGGCTCCTGGATCAGCATTTTGGTGATCGCATCATCTCACGCTATTATCCTTTTCCGTGGCCTGCGCGATCCCCAGATCTGACGCCTATGGATTTCTGGTTTTGGGGCTATCTCAAATCCAGAGTTTATCTGTGCAATCCTCAAACATTGTCGGACTTAAAGGATTCTATACGGAGTGAGATTGGAAACATCCCTCGTGCCATGTTGCGTGCAGCGACATTGTCCACCGTCTCCCGCATGCAATGCGTAATTGCCTGTGATGGCACTCATGTGGAAAATGTTTGAAATTAATAAAGATTTTTTTTCTCTATGTGTTCTCATCATTGAGCAGTGTCTTGTCTCTGTCGTATGCATTATTCCTCCGTGCGCCTTGAAGAACTGTTTGTATGTGTATAACACGTCGGTTTTCGGACATATCGGTACCGTTTCAACGCTATTTAGGGTTTTCGCATGAGCTGAACATTTTGCGATGGTAAAAAGTAGGCGTTGCCATTCGAAAATTTCGAGTTTCTGTCACTATAACTGTAACCGCGAGGGCCACTGTGTTGCCATTCACAGAATCTCGAGCGCATATCTCAAAAGAACTATATTTGAAGTATCATCTTGATCGGTTAAATAGAATGGACGCTAGAAGTGCAGATGTTGGCAAAGTTTTTTTATAATCACCCTGTATATATATATATAAATTTATATCAATTGTATATTCAAACTCAATCAATTGTAGATATATTGTAATTGTGTAAATTAATGTATCAGATCCTTCTTCCAAAAGAAATGAAAATAGTTTTATTTAAAATCTACATTATATATAGTACTTAAAATTTTTTAATTAATCTTAATATATAAAAGAAATTATTTTAAATAGTTTAACTATAATAAAAGAAAATGTATTATTCATGATTACATTCATAAATAAAATTTTTTTATAAATTTATTATTTTTGTGTCACAAATATTAAATAGATTTTGCAAATTTAAGTAGCTACAAATGTAACTTTTTAGAAAATTTTTAGTAATTTAAATATTAATTTTGTCAATTTATAAATAGTTATAAGTTACAAGTAGGAAACTGCTAATAATGCTACAATATATTGATGATAATTTCCCTCTTCAAATAAAGATATTTATAAGTGGATTGGAATAACATTTGCAGTTTCAATGCAACTCAAAATTACATGCAAATTGTAATATTGTTTTGACACAAGCATATAGGATTTTTGTCGCATTAATTCTTACAAGATATGATTTAAGTGATGACTCGCTGGAAGAGCTTTTTTGTTCACAACTTACCTGTTGTCTCCCCACATACTTTCATTTACATATTGGTTAAATTTGTGCACCATTAACATATATTCAGTTGAGAAGTAGTACATGAAACAGTATCTTTTTCTGTCATTGGTAAATTAAAAATTTGTCACTTAGAAGTCGAAACAAAAGTGAAAACAATTTGCTTGGCATTATTTATTTTTAAATTATCAATTTTCAGTTAATTACAAAGTCTGAAAAAATCAAGTATTACCTTACTTTTTTCAAATAATTTGTTTTTAAGAAATATAATGCATTAAAATTAAAAGTGAAACATTTTTTTAAAAAATAAAGCAATTTCGAATACATAAGAAACTTAAATCTACCAAATAAAGAATGATCGCAAAAATAATAATTTTTTTAAGGAACTGAGAAAATGGAAAAATACTAATGAAGAAAAGAATCACAATTTGTTACAGTGAAACAATATTATTCTTGATCAAATAACAATTTTCAGTTTATTTTCATAGTTTCATTAAATATATATTTGTGAGAAACATTGGCTTCCAAACAATCTTAGCGATATAGATCTCGCCATACACCAATATAAAAATATCCTCTAGGGAAGAAAATTTTCAATACTATATTTTTTACAATTTTAATGTTCATATTTTATGCTTTTCACTGCTTTTACGAATGCGTATTGTAGAAAATTGGTTGGTTGGTAGCTGTTCTGAGACTTTTAGCTGCTTCGGTTTTTGTCTCTATTATTCTAGGAAGATCTATATTCAAAACCTGTTGATGCTTAAGAGGAGTTTAATAAACGTTTTTAGTTTTTTTGAGTCAGATATGACGATTTTGATCAATTGTTTGTAATTTGTTACTTGCACTTGTATTTTTAAATTATGCAAAAATTGTTACCGGTCCTGGTTATATCTGGGGTAATATAAGATTATATGCTCAGCATTATCAACTGCATAGCATGAACTGCATCTGTCTAAATCAGTCAGATTGAAATGGCAAAGCAGAGCAGGAGTCAACAGCACTCCAACCAGGCTTTTTGTAAGCAATATATCCTCTTTGCGTGAATTGAGAGATCTCCCAATCCAACTCCGGGATGTCTCCAACCCTCAGATAATATTTACTGTTTTCTAATATTTTATCTTGAGTTTTTTCAATGTTACTTTTGATGTATGAATAAAAGTCTTCTATGGTAATCTACTCTATATCTACATTATATTTTATGACCGTTTTGGCTAGTTTTTATCAGCTTTTTCATTTATAATAATATCTTTGTGGGCTGGAACCCAAATAATTTGAAGTTCTTTGAAGAATTTTGAGGCCTGCCATATTCTGTGTTTTAATCTTAATATTATTCTTGCTGATATTTGGTTACATTCCATCAGTGCGGTAAGGACTGATTTACTATCTGTATATATATTTCTTTCGTAAATGATTAATTCATTTATAGCTTGACAGATCGCCATTGCTTCAGCAGAAAAGACCGAATTTATATTGTTAACTATGTATCCAAATGATCCTTTTTCAGACCATCCAGCAATAGAGGTTATATCTTCTTTTTTAGATGCATCTGTGGCTATTCTGTTGGGTTGATCTAGTAGGCTATTGTCAAAATCATTATAAAATTGAATTATTTCTAGATTGGTGAGAGATTTATCTTGGAAATCGTATTTATCGACTTGGATGGAGAAATTGTTTGGAGAGTGAATTTGTGGATACTTAAATTGGATGAAGTGGGATATTTTAATGTTTTCTTCCTTTATTGTTTTCACTAGGGGTATTTGATATCTCTTTTCAACGGAATTGCAGCTGTTTTGGATGATATTTTTGAGAGGTGATTGTTGTTCCAATGAGATATGTTTTAACCAAATTCTGCTTGATATTTTCCTGAATTCAGATTCTATTGTGCCAATATTTGCAATCTTTCGCAGGAGAATATTAGGAGTGAATCTAGATAACCCTAGTGCAATTCTTAGTGCCTACGTTTGTATTGTTTCTAAAGGTTTTATGACTGAATGGTTTGTTAAGCTAAAAATATTGCAAGTGTGATGTAGAATACTGCAGATAGATGATTTTGCTAACTGGATTAGATGATGCGATCTTACTCCATAATTTTTGTTAGAGAGTACTTTTAAAATATTTATTCTTTTAGATGCTTTATTTTTTAGGTATGTTACGAACGGCCAGAAGTTTCAATTTTTTTGTAAATATTATTTCTAAGAATTTTAGATTGTCTTTCCATTCAATTTTTTCATCATAACAATCAGGATTGACCAATTAGGATTTACTCTACGCCCGGACAAGTTTACTGCTGAACACTTTTGATAAGCTATTTTTAGTTTCCAGTATTAACTCTAGTTTTCTATGTTATACAGAGTTTCTTGCAATTTTTTCTTAATTATTTCCAATTTTTCATCTATACAGTAAATAAGTATGTCATCTGCGTATATTATATGTTTAACTCCTTGAGGGATGGTTTCATGGAAGTCTGACATGAAAATTGTAAATAAAATGGGAGACAACACGCTACCTTGTGGAACTCCTTTTGTTGACTGAACTGATTTTGAACATGTATTTCTCCATCTTATTTTTAGCCTTCTATCTTGTAGGAAATTATGAATCCATTTGGCGGTTTTTCCTGTTATTCCCAACTGTAGGCATTTGTATATTAATCCGTCAATGTACACGGAGTCATATGCAGATTTTATATCCAATGATATTGCAATAATGAATTTCTTTTGGGCTTTTGCCTGATGCAGATCATAATGAAAAAGTTGTATTGCAGTTTGACTGTCTCGGAAAGGTATGAACCCTAGATGACGTTCTTCTATCTTTTGATTAGAAATTAGGAAATTTGTGATTCTATAGGACAGCATTCTTTCGAATATTTTAGCAGGAACAGAGGTTAGAGATATAGGTCTGTATGAATTTAATGTGGATTGTGGTTTGTTTGGTTTTGTGGAATCGGTATTATAATAGATGATTTCCAGCTGTCAGGAATAGAGCATTGATCAAATATATCATTAAAAATTTGAAGTACATATGTAATATGTGTACTGGCGTGTGTTTACTTCATTTAGGGATTTAAATACTTTTGCAGAAATTTTGTCTACTCCTGGTGTGGATATCTTAGTTTTCTTAATTGCTAATTTGAGCTCGTTGATTGTAAATTTTTTATTTAAATTCATATTCTCTGGTTAAGAGAAGTTGATTGGTATTGGCTCATGGTATATTTTGTTATTGAAGTGTATTGCGAAAGCTTTACTTTGAGATTTTGGTGAATGTAGTTCTTGGTTATTAAAATTTATTAAGAGGTTAGAATTTTGGATATCTCTGTATCGACGATTCATTGAGTTAAATATACGGAAAAGTAGGTACGGGTCTTGCTGCTTCTTGCAGACATCATCCCAATATTTGGTTTTAGAGGATTTTATGATATATCTTAATTTTGCAGAAAATTTTTTGTACAAAATCCAATTCTTGGTTTTTAAGGTATTTCTGGCTTTCTTTAGGTACACTTTTTTTAGAAATGAAAATTTACTACATAAATTATTCCACCATGCAAGGTACTGCTTTTCAGGTATTTTTTGCTCATGGCTGTTGTATTCTACAGCCATGAGCCTTAACTGTAATATTATGGAATCTGTCATATGAACTGTTGGTTTCACTACTCAACTCTTCGTTTATTTGGTTGATGATTTCTTTCCATCTGCGTATCTTATTCACTCCTGGAGTTTGATCTAAGGAAAGAACGTCAATGACTATAGGGAAATGATCACTAAAAAATGAATCTTCTTCTATTGTGATATGACATTGTGGAAATAAGTTAGAAATACAAAATAATAGATCTATAATTGAAACTTTTCCTGCAGGAGAAATATGTGTCGGAGTAGATAAATTCAGAATGCAGAGATTGTGCTCGTTGATCCAGTCAGCCAATTTTAGTCCCGGATGAGTACTAGTTTACCCACCTTATAAGTCATGTTTGATATTAAAGTCTCCTAAAATTAGGCATTCATGTGTTATATATTTTTATATATCTTGATATTCATTATCTTCAATTTTTCCTTTGGGTGAATATATATTCAATATGTTGATAGTGTAGTTCCTATTAGTGATTTTCACGATCAATATTTCTGTTGCATTTGCTGCTATATATGTTCTTATAAATTAGTTTTGATGATTATGATTCTGTCACTGCAATCGCTAGGCCACCTATTCTCTCTGTCTTTCCTATAAATGAATTTTTTCTTTAGATTAAATAAGTCTCTTGGTCTAAGAAAAGTTTCCTGTATCACTAATACATCTGCGGAAATGAAAGGTTCTAACTTAAATATGTCTATTTTGTTAGTAACGCTCCTCGCATTCCACTGCACAATTTTCATTTTGTGAAAAAGTATTAATAAGCTAAAGATTTATAGCACTTATAAAGAACGGATATAAGAAATTTTATTTGAGAAATCCCTTCAAATATGAAATTATAATTAAATGGGTTAAATAGGTAATTCTAATTATCCAACAGAGAAATCTGAGATCTCTCTCTCTCTCTCTGTTTCATGTTGCTGGCAGTCCATCAGATCTGACTTTGAAGATTTGGGATTTTTTAGAATCTTTGATTTTTTCTTCCTTTCTCTTTCAGGAGAGATTGGTGTGGTCAACTTTGAAATTGTTTCATTAATTTTAGTAAAGACGGATTCATTGATTTTATTCATAGTAGAGTCTAAAGATTTTTTAAACATATTACAAATTTTAGGTAGTTGCTGTTCTATGATTTTTTCAATTGATGTTATCAGTTTAAGGGCCAATTTATCAAAGATCCCTTGCATCGATTCTATGTCTGGACTGACTATAGGCATGGAAGTTTTCTTTGCGTATGAGGTATTTTTGTTTGCGAATCGCCTTCTAGCTTCGCTTAGTGTCAAATTATTTTCTGCCTTAAATTTAAGAATTTCTTTTTCTTTTGCCCTGGTTGGGCATTCATTATAATCGGCTCTATGTATACCCTGTACAGTTTGAGCATCTCATCTGGTTTAAGCATATTTCTCCATGTTTTTTGTCTCCATAGTGCACACACAATACTTCGTAGGGGCATTTGTTAGAGTTATGAGTGAGTTTGAAACACTTACCACATTGGCGAGGTCTGTCTATGAATAGCTCCACTCTGTGGTTAGTAAAGAACAGTTTTATTTCTTTTGGTATCTTTATTCCCAGAATAGATACCAGAATTGGAGACACTTCACGTTTTTTCTCATTGAATCTTCTTAATTCTAAAATTAGGATTTCATTTTTAGCGCTCAGCTTCTCTGCAATCTCTTTTAGTGGAGTTTCCGTTGGAATATTAAATAGCAGAAACCTGGTAGAGATACTTTTCCTCAGGATTTGGTAGTGTACCGGTACCCCTTGTAACCCTTTGATGTTTAATATTTCTGTAGCTGTTTCCATGTCTTGCGTTGTCATTAATAATCGACCGTATCTTGTTATTATCTTGTTAGAGATCTTTTTGAAGTCTTTTATCTTCATTATCAGTTCGTTTTTCAATTCCCGGGGTTTATATTTAGGAATTCACCTTTCATTGTTGGTTTTTAAAAATATGTTGAATGTGTTTACTCCATTTTCTTTTGCAGCTAAAAGGCAGTTCATATCATTTTCTGAGGTCCTAAGGAAGTTTGCTCCGTAATTGCGCTCTCCTGCCATGTTTAAATCCATGTTGTTTAGATCTTCATTTTGAAGAATACCCAATACTTGAATTTTAGAAGAAGCCAGACTTATGGCTTCTATATTCAGTATATGCTGTTATTCCGATAAAGCGATAAGTCTTCGCTCAACTTGAGCTGAAGGGAAAATATATTTTTTCCCTATATATAATACTAAAATATAACTTATAATTCCAATGAGAAACTTAAAAAAAGAAACTGAGTTAACTGGTTTCCAATAAGCCGCGGCAATTTTTCAATAAAGAGCTAGCTACTTGTCCATTGTAGAAAATAAAATTTCACTTTGTTTAAAAATTATTTACAGATACCAAATTCTACTTCACTTCGCTTCATATATAAGCGAAAAAAGAATCTCTAAAACGAAATATGATAGGCTGAGTTTTTTTATTCCCTCAAAATTCCCGGTTTTTTTCCCAAAATTCTCAAGCTTCAAAATTTCCGGGAATTTTACATTTATAGTTCTGGGTGAGTGCTAGATGTTTTCTAGGTTTCCCTCTTGCGGCACGTGAATAAGGGTCACATTAGTCAAAGGATTCTTAGAGAGCACGTGATCCCAGTTGACACATGCAATGGTGGCGTTCTCTGTGAGGGTAAGAATACGCGTTCTGGCTTCGACATGTAAATTAATAGTTTCAATAAATGTGGACTAGGATGCTTCCTAGTTTTGGTTGGTAGGGCTGTTTGTTTATTTTGGTCCAATAGTAATTTGACTGTCACTTGGAATACTTTGGCCATACTATCGGTTAAACAAGGTATTAACTCGTCTGGATAGGGGTACTGATGCTGAAATCGTTGTGTTTTCCAACTCTATTTAGGGAATCCCAATCATCTTTCAGTGTAGGGTTTTTCCTACGCAGAACTACACGCGTAGATTTTCCGACTACGGCAACAATATCATCAATCAAGGCTCACCATGGCTTAATGGTAGAACACTACCCAGCAAAAGCAAGCCTATCGGCATCCTGACGGGCCGATATCGGCAGTGTTGGATAAGAGTCGGCATTGGCATGAAGATTTCGTACTATTATTGTTATACTACCATCGGTTCCGTATCGGCAAGCGACATTAAAAATGTGCTATTTAATAGTGTCGGAAACAAGTCTCCGTCCTTATACTTCTAACTGCTGGCAAATTGTGAATGTCGTCAGCCGATATAGGTCTGATACAAGCATTCCGGTTCTAGGTCGAATATTATATGTGATATCGGTCCTGTTGAAAAATTATTAAAGACCGTGGCACCGTTAAATTTTCTCTGAATTCATGATCATCATTGTCAGAAAAGCTACAGTGGTAACAAATCAGAGCTCACAAAAAATTATATATAATTTAAAATCAAGTATAATTATTTTTAATTTTTATTAAAATTGATAACTTTGCAGAAAATCCCTCTATTTAAAACACAGTATTAATTAAATAAAATGAAAATATCTCTGGATGCTGATAATTCTAAAATGGTCTCTATCTGAATCGCTATAAAATAATGTTTAATTATCCAAAATTGGATAGAGAAAGAGCACTTGTATTTTCCTGTATTACATTTAAGATTTTACATGATCCATTTTGAATGTCAGCTGCATTGTAATAAAAAATATATTACTTTATACCAGGGGTGCACAACCTTTTCAGAATGAGGGGCCAAAATATCAAAAAAAGATCAAGTCGAGGGCCAAAGCAGCACGTAAATGTTAAAACATGTTATAAACGTAAAAACACTTTTTTGTGGCAATACGCATGTGAATTACAATTATTAATATATTTATTTTACTCATGCAAACATTATACAATGAAGGAATAAAACACAAACATTATAGATATGCTTAAAATACTTTATTTCTAGAAAAAAAAACTTGAAATTGAATAACAGGAGAAAACTTTTTTGTATTTATACAAAAAAACACAATTTAAATTTTGAAAAAAGTTAGTAAAATTTAATGTGATGGCTGTGACTGAATATTTGAAGTTATTGATATTATGTTGGGCTTAAGATTCGTTGTGGCAATACGTAAAACAGAAGAAAGGCTCTCATCCGCTATTCTATTTCTTATTTTTGATTTGTTTAAATTCATTAAAGAAAATGTTTGCTCACAAATGTAAGTAAGTTGCACACGCAGCTGCATTTTGAACTCCTATACGAACATTCATACTCTCGGGTAGCCATGAAGAGAACAAACTGAAAACCCGCGTTATAAAAAAATGAACTTAATGAACAGATGTAAAATATTTATTCTGATGTAGAATTGTTTTCCTATCAGATTTTTTCTTTTGTTTATTTGAAAGAGTCTCATTTCTTTTTAAATTAGTCTTATTTTATTAACATTCGCGGGCCAACTTTAAAGGCGACGCGGGCCAATTTTCACCGGCGGGCCATAGGTTGTGCATCCCTGCTTTATACTTATAATGAATGTGCCTTTTTAGACTTGAATTTTGAGGATTTTTATAATGAATATACATAGAGTGGAAGATTTATATTTGAGGCACAGTGTTTTGTGTGAAATAGTAACAATAAAGAAATTCCGAATAATGTATTTTTTTTTCGACATGTTTATAATAATTAGTTTTTCCATTCTTATCTCTAATTTGGTCATTAGAGAAGTCATTGTATATAAAAATTGGTTTTATAAAAATTTTAATTTTCAGTTTCAGTTCGTACCTACCTTGAGTACCAAGAAGTTTCTGTGTCCTTCGTAGAAGACGTCCTCAGAAGATGGTTGTGTTACGTTGTGGATAGAAATGGTGGCCGCAATAGAAGATATAAAAATGTTTATCAGTTATCATAAGATATTGTTCCTTCATTTGTTATACAATACATTTTTTGCTCATTTTTGTATTAATTTGTTTATGAGAGTTTAATTTCATTTTCAAATTTATTCTCTAATTTAGATGTTTGATTGATATAATTTTCAATATAGAAAAAATATCTACACAAATGAAATTTTGAAACAAAATATGGAAAATGTTAAAAAATGTAACACATTTCTAAGTAATTCGATCTAATCCAAATAGGCAAATAAACATATTATATTTTGTGAGTACTTGGTTAATTCAAGTAGCAAAAACGAAGAAAAATTATAATTGGACATAAGAAATTAATAATTTTAAGAAAACTATTTTTTTTTTTTTTAGTAGTTTGAAACAATAAAATTATAATTCAGAGTTTTTACAGAATTCCTAAATTATTTAATTTCTGTAAAAAAAATATTTCGAAATTACTGGGGTTACTAATACATTTCTCGTAAAAATATAAAGTTCATTTTTAAAATAAATCTTATACAATTAATAAAGACTTGGAAAAACTATAATCACTCATAATAGACTTAAATAAAAAATATTTATCTTAGTTTATATAAAAGTAAAAAAGTTGAGAGCTTTCTGTTGAATATATCAGCATTATTAACTGATACAGTAACCGACGGTTATTTTAAAAATTCAATTTGTAAGGCCTGAGACAATAATTTTAAAATAATTGTTGAGAAAAGTCAGGAATATACAATAAGAGTAAAAATAATACATTTCCTGCAAAAATATTATGTTCACTTTTATAAAAATCGTGCAATAAAATAAAATAAAAGTTATTAAAATGCAAAAATACAAAATTAAATTTTTTTAAATATTATAGCATTGCTGTAAAATTATGTTTTATTACATAATAAATGAATAAAATTTGAAAAAAATATATATTTACAGTTAAAAATTTTAAATTTAACAAAAATTTAAAATTTTGATTATTTTTTAAGTAATAATGTAGGGGAGGAAAATTATTGTACAAAAAGAAAACATTCTCTAAAAAAATTACATTTATTTAGCACATTTGATAATAGAATTTTATGAGAAAATATAAAAAAGGTGATTACGCTTCCAACTTTAATCTTCTAAATAAATAAAGTGTGCACGTTTTTATAACAATAAAAACAATTAAACTTCTAAATATAAATCTATCCTTGTTTTTTTATAAAAAAAATAATAATAATATATTTAAAAAAACGAAATTCCTAAAATTTATTTTCTTTTTTAGATTTAATCCCCAGTGAAATAACAATAAATTACTGTATATCGAATAACACAAAGTACATTTTAATATTATCAATTGCAAATGGTTCAAAATAGAATTATGAATATCGTTAATTAAAAATTACTTAAATCAAATTTATACACAGTAATCAAACTTTTGCAGTCAACATCAATTTAAATTTGGTGATTAATTGCTTTCGTTAAATTTTTTTAGAAATGGAAAAAAAAATCATTAAGTTTTGATATATTTGGTTGTTGCTTACTTTTGGTGACCGATAATTGTAATACTTTAATTGGTACTTACGTATTATCGCAACCATGCCAACCTCCGGGATAACTTGCCAAATTGGCAACCCTAATGTCGCACGCATCTAAGGCGTTG
Organism: Latrodectus hesperus; assembly: GCA_037975125.1. Classification (NCBI taxonomy): domain Eukaryota; kingdom Metazoa; phylum Arthropoda; class Arachnida; order Araneae; family Theridiidae; genus Latrodectus; species Latrodectus hesperus. The sequence goes on along the minus strand of JAJQOW010001438.1, from coordinate 26,675 downwards.
AATTGGCAACCATATACTTTTTTTCAAATTTCCCTGCTTGCCACCTTTCTCAGCCTAACTGCTTTTTGAAAATGGCAAGGTTGAATATTAAAATGCGAATCTGGGATTTTACCGAAAAAGATGTCGTTACACTTTTATAGGAATATAACATTTTACCAGACTTTAGGAAATGTACCATCTCTCACCCGATAAGGCTTTATTTTGGAAAACAGATTTTTTGGAAGTGCAACGTTGCAACCTGTAATCAACACGCGGGAATAAGAAGTGGTAATTGGTTTGAGGAAAGCCGTATCCCATTATTAACAGCAGTAAGATTCATGTATTGCTGGTGCAAAGAATTAACAACAGTCAAATTTTGTGACGAAGAACTTAAGACTGATAAAACAGTCATAGACTGGAATAATTATATGAGAGAGATTTGTGTTCGCCACATGTAAAAGAAAATAAATCACTGGATTTAATTATTCAAGAGTAAAACACAAATATAATTTTGTCGACCCCGAAACGGGTGCGCATACCCAAACAATCGAAAGAATGTGGGGTTCCGCGAAATGGAGAAACAAGAGACAACGGGGTACAGCAAGACACCATCTTGAGTGTTACTTAGAAGAATTCATATGGCGACAAGACCAAGAAAAGGATAAAAAAAAATTGTTTTAATTCTATTCTAAAAACCAATTTGCAATATTTTCCACCAAAACGTAATTGATATATCGTTAAATAAAGGTATAAGAGTTATACAAATAAAAATTACTTATTACTTTTCTTCATATATTATTTATGATTTTCTTTCATGCTGTTTCTATCACATTGTACTTTTCAACTACGCGCTCCATGTCCCGTCAGCGTATTCCATTATTAAAATTGGCAGGGTCTTATATAATGCCGCCATTATGGTTGCGATAATACATAACTACCCTTTAATTTTACTGTGACATTCGTAAATAATTAGGAAAGAGGAATGAGAACAAAAGATATTTTATGAATTTCAGGAAAACTTTTTTTCTTAATGAAATCTTCGTGTTTTAATTAAATGTCGTCAGATAACGGAGGAAATATAGAAAATAAACTTCACAACCATTGTGCCAAACTTACAAATTGATTGTAGCTCAAAGCAATAAAGTAGATAGCTTTGTGAAAAAAGAAATTTGATCCGAATTTTTAAAGTTGCCTACAGAAGGCATTTTATTTCAAACAGACGACCGCTTTTGTACAAACAAGCTAATTTCATATTTTGCCTTTCTTCATATGATTCTACACTTTCTTTTCAACCTACTTATTCTTTTCAACCGTAAATCGGTTGATGACGTTGAAAAGGCATTGATGACTTTTACTATAACCAGTCTGTTTACTATAAAGCATCGAAGCTCTTGGTTGTAGTTGCGTACAATCACCTGGAAATGTAATTAATGGAATTAAATCTCACTAATCGTAGTTTAATGTTTATCCACTGCTGTGGTGCTGAAGTTTACTGAAAATGTTGCCTGCCCAGGCCTTAACATCGTCCTATAGCAGTGATTCAAAAATATGTAACGGTTGGCATAATTTAACGATTTTGAAATGAGAAATCGAAATTTCTTGAAAGAATAACTCAAACTATTTAATATCTATTTTATAAATACACCATTTTTTTTAAAAAACGTTTTTTTTTCTGAAAGAAGTTTTATTACATATATGTATTACATTAATTTATTATTATTATCTTGTTTTGCTTCAGAAATTTAGTTGACTTATACATGGATAAATATAAAAGGTGATTTATTTTAAAATTTTATCGATATTGTCAAAGATAATCTTAAAATTAATTTAAGAAGAAGAAAAAATCATGAATGTTTTGAAAAAGCCTGAAATCTGTATAAAAAGAACAATTTTTAGAACTAGTACACCAGTTTCTAAAAGATTATTAAACAAAAGTCTTCCACCTTTTGAGCAGTTAAGTATTATCAGAAAAAAATGTCAGGGAAAAAATTAAACCGTCACCAATTTAAAATTAAAAAAAATACTAAAATACAAAAACCGAAATCCTCTAATATTTTTATGAATTCTTTTGAAGGAAAAGACATCCTAAAAGAAAGAAAATTACAGTGCATTACTAATATTTATACAAATAGAAAAGTTGACCACCATTCAATTCAGTCTTCAAAAAATCCTATCTCAGAAACAAAGAAAATTTCTAGTGATTCTCAATACAACATAAGTACAGAATTTGAATCAAGTGATTGGCAAAGCTGTGATAGTTACAGTTTAGTTACTCAGAGTAATTCAAGCGAGGAAAATTCTCAAGTTTCCAACAAGGAGAATATTGATAGAGAGAGGTATACACTGTTAAAGGATTGTACTGTATATCAAAATTTCATTCCAGTTACTGCGGATTTAGCTGTTCATCAAGATAAAAGTAATTCTTCAGTGAAATGTAGAAGATTTAATAAGCATAACTTTAAAAACGAGGAATTTATTTCTGTCAGAAGCAGCCCTCTAAGTTACTCTGAAAGAAGATTAAATCGAACACTTTCTTTTAAAAAGTAGAAATGAGTCTCTGGGAGAAACACATTGTGCCAAAATCTGTGAGAATAAGGGAAACTTTAAAATGGAAAAACAATCATTATTTCAATCAAAAAACTTCAATCGAAATTTGAGTTGTTCTAACATTAAGGAAACTGTACAAGAGAAAAAATGCTCTACGGATTTATTTTACAAAAATGTTACAATCGATGACATTTCTATTGGAGATTATGGGGGCAAATTAGACGCTGCCAGCAACATCTGGAAGTTCGGAGCAGGGGAAACGATTAAAAAAATTCTTTTTGCAAAATCCCCCAATCAAACAATCATCTAAGTTAAAATTTGACGAAACAATTCTTTCAATGAAGAAAGTTTTAGATGATCTTTGTTTTGAATATAGAGATAAGCTGCAATTAACCAATAAAAAACCACAAAGTGCGAAAGTATCCATTAAAGAAAACAATGAAGTGCTTCCGATAGAACTTGAAGATTCTACTTCTAATTTATCAAATAATAAAAAGGGTAAAATCCAGAACAATGGGCAAATTACTGATGTTAAGAAATTAAGCAAAAAGGACTCAAATCTTAAGCAAGAGGGAAAGAAATCGACATATAAATCAAAATTGATACGAATATCCAAAGAAGAAAAGTCCTTAAAAGAAAAGAAATTAGACTTAATCGCTGAGTTTGAATCAAATTGGGAAGCTAGTATGAAGGAAATAGAACTATCAAAGTCCAAATCCCAAAATTTAGTTCTCAATTCTCAACAAAACATTCGATACATCGAAGAAACTTTCCCATCGCAGTTAGAAACACTTAATAATTCAGGTTCGAAAGAATTTAAAAATGTTAACGAGAGTTCGATGAAAATACATTTTCAGGAAAACAACAATGCTTCAAATTCCACACATAATTCATTTGAAAATGATTTTAAGAAACCAGATGTTTCAAGAAAAAGGAAGATGAAAAAGAGTAAAGTTAATAAGGAAAAGAACAAAATGGAAAGTTCTGAAAGCAATTCCTGTTCACGAAGCAGCTTGGAAACAGGGAGATGTACTTTGGACGAAACATTTTTCTATCCGTCTGCTTCTACACCTTTTGGTAGCCCAGAAATGGAAAGAAGAGTCACACCACCTCTGTTTCATGGTCTATCACCAGTAGTTGAAGAACGATCTCAAAACTTAATGAATGACGTCTTGATTGAACCATCCGTAATTTATGCAAATCGTACATATGGGAAGAAGCGAGAATTGTCCAACAGAATATTGCGTGAAAATGAGCTGTGGTCTTCATTTTCTGGGGACAGTTTCAAGTCCAGAAATGTCAAAAGTTCTAAGCAGTGCTCTGAACGAGAAATAGACAGTTCGCTAAGTCAAAATTTTACACCCCACATTCAATCAGCAGAAAATATTTCTAAATCATCTGCAACGGTAAGCAAAACGATTTCTTTTGATTGTCAATCAAAAGATTACATCGAAAAGCAAAGAATGAAAAATAATAAAGTCGTTGAAAAGAGGAAAAATAGAAAAAGAAAACGACAACTCCACAATAACGAATTAACCGTGGAAGAGGAAGATAAATGGGCAAAACAATCGGAACATTTTGAAGAGGTTTCCAAATGGGAACTGTGTGTAGAAAAGGTTTGAAACAGTGAAACATTACTTTAAGCGTTTTTAGAGATTTATATATAGTGATTTTATAACGTAATACCTTTTGAAAAAATTTTTTACTAATTAAAAAATTTCAGTGACAAATTAAATAAAAAAATTAAATGAACAACTTTATGCCGCGTAAAAGTAAAAATTATTAAAATTACATGATTTTATTTTAACTATAACTTTTAATGATTAAAGTCAAAACTAAATTTAATCTGCAGTGAAATTTGTACATTTATTTTATATTATAACTAATTATATACTTATATATTTTATTACTCAAATAAGTCTATCCAATTATTTAGTAATACATATATAGATGGGATTTTCTTTTATAGTTATGATTTATTAAATGAGCAACGTATGCCGTAAAAGTAAAAATTAAAAAATATATTAAAAATATTCTTACAAAATTTCGTATTTAAATAAATTTTATTCCTTATATAATTGCATGATTTTACTTTAACTATAACTTTTAATGATTAAATGTAAAACTAAATTAAATCTGCAGTTTGATTTGCATTTATTTTATATATTCTATCCAGTTATACTAATATATTTAATTACTCAAATATGTCTGTCCAATTATTTAAGTAATAAAATATATAGATGGGGGTTGGCTTTTATATTTATGATTTTACAAAATCTGCTGTTGATAATTTATTGATGAATTAATCAAGTCTTAGAAAATATTTTAATGCTTAAAAAACATGTGATTTATAGCATTTATTCTCTTTTAGTATATATTTGCATTGTTCTAAATTATTCGATAGTATTTTTTAATTATATTTGTTCACTAATTTTAGTTTTCTAGTTGTACCTGAAATATTTTATTTTGATACAAATAAAGAATTATTTTGTTTACTTTAAATCTCTTGTTTCATTTGCTTTCGTTTAATATAAAATTAATAAAAAAATTACTACTTTTATTTATTTACAAAACAAATTTTCAGAGTGAAATATAATATTTTTTATATATAGATTTCAAGTTTCCATCGATTGTTAAACTTTATGACAAATTTTTTTTAAAGAAATTTCAGTAATATTGCTCATAAAACACAAGCTTTTGCATAGGCATAATAAGCAAAGCTTTTTTATTTCAACAAAAAAGTTCCTAAATATTTTGATTACAACTTGAACGAGTTATAAATTGTTTTTGAATTTGAATTTCAAATAATTCTGGAACACAAAATGGATTTTATAACTATTAAATCTTTCAAATTCTCTATGTGTTGGAAGAATAAGAATAAATACAAAACAAAGTTTTTTTTAATTAACATTGAGATTTAATTAAATTATGTTCCTTAATAAAATAGTTAAGTAAAGGAATGCAATTTTTTAAAATAAGTAAATTTATTTAGTATTTTTGAAAAAATGAATTCGCATAAATAAAATTTGTTCCTACATGAGTATTTCCTAACCATAACATTTGAAGTAAGAACTTAAAAATTTGATAGTAAAATTTTATACCAAAATTTTTTGACTAACATTTAAACTTAGTTAATAGCGTCAAATAAAAATCTTATGCAAAGAGAAATAAATTTTTATCTGAAGGTAAAATATAATTAACTAAATAGAAATGCATCTTGTGTATTGTTAAAAAAATAGATCCTCACATTCATTAAAAACTAAACTTAAATAGATTAACCTTGGTTAACCTTGTTAATAGATATATAGATTAAACTCGGTTAACAGATAAACCTTGGTAAGAAGCTATTTATTTTATTGTTGAATATTTCGAAAACAGTATTGTATTTGCATACTAGAATTATTCAGAGAACAATTGAAGGAAGAGCATCTTATGAAGTCGAAAACATCTTATTAATCTGGAACATCCTTTAAGTTCATATATTTTATTATGGGAAACAGTTTACATAAAATTTACAGACATATGAACTTAGTAAGAAGTTATTCATTTTACTGGCAAAAAACAAATACTAGAAATATATTAGGCTAGAATTATTTTTAGAACAATTGAAACTTATAAAGCCTAAAGCATGTAATAAATCTGAAGCATCTTATAAATTTTGAAATAAGATCACATAAATTTATACTCAAATAAATATTGTAAAAGAATCATTTATTTTACTTCCGAAAATTATGCATCTTGTTGTTAAGTTATATTTAGAACGATTGGAACACCTTATACATCTAACACCTACAAATCTCGAACATCTTATAAATTCATATAATACTTTTAAAAAGATATTAACTTAAAATTTATACTAAAATGAATAATAAAAATTATTTAATTTACAGACGATAATTACGATAAAACTGTTTTATTTTTCATATTAGAATTATTTTTAGAACAATTAAAAATATTTTATAAAGTCTGGGGACATTGTTGATATATTGATTATTGAGACATTTTACTATAGATTTATATAAAATACTTCATATGGTACAAAAACTCTAAAATAAAAATTCTACATGTAGAATTATCACACACCTCTTGAAGAATAATATGAAAATTACAAGAAACCACCAGATGGCGCCCATAGTACGTCACAATGACAAGAGTGTAAGAAAAGGGTATTTAAGGAATGGTTGCAAAGAAGTAAAATTGTTCACAAGCGCTTTAAAAGCCTTTCAGTTCAATAACTGCATAGTTATGACACAAAGGAGGCATTTGGATGATGTTTTATGCGGTAGAATTAACGGCCGTCTGGAATGTAGACGTACCCAGCTGGAAGTATCCGAGGAACTTGGAAATGCCCAGAGTGTCATCTCCAGGCTTTGGCAACGGTTCTGAGTTGATGGTAATGTGAATAGACATTACAGCACAGGTTGCCTCAGAGTTACAACGCCGAATGAGGACCGGTATTTGGCAGTTACTGCCAAAAGAAACAGACGGAGCACAGTATCAGACCTGTCTCGTCAGCTCTATTCAGCTACGACAGTTTCAAGGCAGACCATGTGCAGACGCTTAGGGCACATTGGTGCTCTAACAGGCTTACGAACTATATGCTCGTAGGCCTGTCAGATGTGTTCCACTTACCACAACTCACAGTCGCTTGCGGTTAGCCTGAAGTAGAGAGCATGCATTGTGGAACCCGTAACAGTAGCCTTGTGTGATGTAATCCAACGAGTCCAGGTTTAGCTTTCTGTCTGATTTTAGCCGGACTTCGATATAAAGAGGACCAGGTACACGTTATCTCCAAGAGAACACCATTGAAAGACACCGTTACAATGATATAGGATTGCTCGTTTGGGGAGGAATTATTCTGAGTTCCAGAACGAACCTGCATGTTCAGAATGTAATCGTGACAATCCAAATCTATAAGGATGTCATTCTGGAACAATCATGTACGTTTGTTTCGGGGCGCCTTGGGTTCAGAATTTCTGTTTATGGATGAAAACGCCCGTCCTCACCGTGCAAACATAGTAGACAAATGTCAATCAGAGTATATAAGCCGTATGGACTGGACAGCATACTCTCCGTACTTGAATCCAATAGAGCATGTGTGGGACATGCTTGGACGACGAATTGCAGTCCGTCAACCCCCTCATGTCTAAAGGAACTTCGGAGATCAGTGCTTGATGAGTGGTGTAATATTCCAAAAATTAGATCGATGATTTGATTCTCAGCATGCCTAGGCACTGTACGGCCTGTATTGCATCGTCTGGGGGCATACTATGTGTTAACCTTCATACCAACCATGTTATATTGGTTTTTGTAAAAAATTTTTTTAAATTTGCTCCAGGAAGCACAATTCGCAATTTTTGTTAATGATGTCAAACATATAGCATCTTTTTTGCTCTTTACCTTTTGTTTAATAAATAGACTTTACAAATAAGTCACATTTGTTTTGCTTCGGTCTCTTTCTTTGCCTTAATTTGCATTATTCTTAATTTATGGACATGAGTGTGTGTGTGTGTGTATATATATATATACATATACATATACATATATATATATATATATATATATATATATATATATATATATATATATATATATATATATATATATATATATATATATATATATATATATATATCGCAAAAATATCTGATTTTACGTGATAGTGAATTGTTTCGAACATGATATAATGGACACAATAATAATTTTTATATCATTTGACGAAACAAAAAAAATTTTAAGAGCTTATTTTCTAAACAAGTTAATTTGTATTTTAATCATTTGATTTTTTTAAGGCAGAATAATATTGGAACTGGATATTATTCGTAAGAAATGCCTTTTTTCAGTCTTTCTATTAGTTACCAAACAAATCGCTTCTTTAGCAGCTTACAACATTTGATACTATTATACATATTATTCATGCACGCTTAATGTTATATATTCTATGTAATGTGCTATTCTTCTATTTTTTAATTTTAACTAAGCTTTATGCATACTTTATAAAAATGGGTAAATTAATGTGCAAATTAATAATTTTGGATAAATTACCTACATAATATTTATTTAAAATATCATTCGGATCTATTGAGAAAACAAAATGGAGCTAATAGTCATTGATAACTTAAAAATCTAGTTTAATTCTCATTATTTTGTACCTGCACAGTAAATTTTTTAACAAATTAAGTTTAGCTGACATTTAAAATATAAATATTTCAACTTCATATTGAATTTATATGATAAACTTTTTTGCTTATAAAACAAGAATTATTTTTATTCAAATTATCATGCTCAAATATAGTGAATTTTCGAAATTTTTCTCTTATCAATTTTATTTTATTTTAGTTTTGAAGTTTTCTAGGTTGGCGAAATTCTCAAATTCCATTAACTCACCTGAAGATTTTTCTCAGTATCTAATTTACTGTAAAAAGCCATAATTTTTTAAAATTTTATTTCAACCCGTTTTATCCCAATTTATTGATTTTGTTCAAATTTGTAAATAATTTTATTTTCTGAGTCATATTAAACCTAAATAAACTGAATATAACAAAATTTCAAACTATTATATATCTGTCCCGTCCTATGCATAAAATTTTGGGATGAATGGGATGAAATTTGCACCTAGCAATTTCAGTATAATCTTTTCATATAAAAAGTGATTTCTGCCTACAAACTTTTACAGTATCTGAATACTTCACAATATTCCCCTTTAAAAAATCAATCATCAATTGAGAATGATCCTAAATTTGATGAAAAGTACATTTCCCGCTGTTTGTCTTCGGTGTTCCTTTCCAGTCCTTTCTTTGACAATAGCGCTGTTTCTCCATCTTCAGAAGACGATCTTTGGTGAGATCTTTTAATCTAGGAGGTACAAAAGAGATTCTGGATCAACTACTTGTTCAGTTACTAGTCCTTTACAGATAAGACATTGTTACTGATCTTCAAAGCTTCTTCATGGTTAGGGTATCACTTGTTGTAAGCTTTGTGGATTATCCATGCATTTACCTATATCATATCAAGCGTAGGAATAAAAAATAGCAGCCAATACACCTTTTTCCCACGCATCTTCACGGCATATAATCCTGTCAACAAATCGTGGTGATCCCTCTTTCATATATTTGTTGCAAGAATTTATTAAATTAGGAATCTTCATGTTAACTTTGTAACCTTTTACTCTTTCTTTTTGTGCACAGAGTTAGATTCTTCTAAAGTACACCCATGTCTTATCTGTTATGGTTCCCGATAACTTTGTTCACCAAAACTTCTTAAAAAAATTATCAAAATATAAAGTGTAATTTGAAGAGTTTAAATATTCTCTGTCAGTTTCAGCACAACATGAGCCCCAAGAAGAGTATCCTTTCTTGAATCAGATTTCTCTCTCTCTCTTACTGCAATAGAGAGAAAAGTTGCTGTATCCTTCAGAGTTCCATAGATATTTATATTCAGAATGTATTGGTTTTCTTCGGATAAACTGTTGTAAACTATTCCTACCGTAGTTCATAATAACTATTCCATCAATGCTTAGATTTGCTGAGAAGAGTTCGAACTTCAAAGAATTATTATTCAGTATGGCAAATAATAGTTTTACCTTAAAAATTGATCCGCGGATACTGACTTACTGTTCCATTGTTCACGAAGTGAAAATAAGATTTCAGTTTGCATCAGTGGTTTGATGTAAAGGAATTTTTTATTTACCATTAATATCAAGATCTTCAGCATATGACCAGTAATCACGTTTACGGGTACTTGAATGCTAACTAGTTAGAATAAAAATTACTAGACATCAGCACTTGTTAAGACATCGTGTTCGTTTTATACATGGTTGCATATTTCGCAGTTTCTTTTATTATTTGATTATATACTTTATTCCAATAAATGAATGCTAAAAATAGCTTTACTGGATATTTGGATATTTTTCTTTTAATGCAATAGTTTCCATATGCTTGAGCAAGTCATTTGGAATTGATAAGCTGGTGTTTCCCATTCTTCATATTATGGTCTTCATCCAAAATAGCTGATGTTTTTCAGCTTTTCGTCTGTGCTTCGTTTTCGAAACACTTGAACATGTAGACACTTCATGCTTGCAATTATCTGAAACTCCAACTGTAATATCCAGAGCCACACGAATGTCATTTACAACAATCTCACCAGTATTCACTTCATTATCATCTCCTTCACTTCCATCACCTCGATCACTAGCATTTGGTGGTAACACAACAATTTCAACATCGCTCTCATTTGAATCAAAACAATTTAATTGCTTCGATGCTTCCTCTAACTTCTGGAACCTTTGCAGCGACGTCTCTATGGGGGAGTAAGACCAACATCCCCTAGAATACATAAGTCTAGGGGTTGTTGTGGAAACTCTAGACTGTAATTTTTTCTTTTTTACTCTTAGTTATAAAGTTACAAACAAAGCAGTAATTGTATGCATATCATCATACTGTCCTCTATTTTGAGGACAGTTAAAAAAATGATGAGTTACAACTTACCTTTTACTATTAAATCTTTAACTAACCACTTAGAGAATAAAGAAAAAGTTCTCTCACAAATGAAATGTTCAACCAAGTGTCTGAAATAATCTGAAAAGGAATTCTGCATCCTCATAAAGCAGAAAACAAACGAAGCTCGCTAACGCAGGAAATAGTTTTCAGTTGGTCAAGATGGATGGAAGAAATGCTAGCAGAAGAAATTTTAAGAGATTAATTATAAGAATAATTAATTACACGTATTTAATATTAGTTTTTGCCAGATTTTTGTGGTTAAAACAGATAATAGACATTTTAATAAAAATGGAATGCATGTGTCATTAGAATGTGTTATTAAAGTAATGCAAAAAGAGTAAAATGAAATCGAAACATATTCATTTCGAGATTCTATTCAATATGTATTATAACGTCATCACAACAGAAGTTTAGATATACATCTGCATGACCCAGCTGAAAAAATATTCACAACAAATATATGCAGATTTCCTCATACCATTTTCAGCTTTCATCTGGATGAGACGATGAAGCAAAATGTGTTGATTTCACCTTTTTAATTGTTTGATATAAATGGTGAAAATAATACAAAACACTATATTTTGCTTACAAGAATTATTTCGGCAGTAAATTTATATAATGGAAAATTTCTTCAATAGATAGATATTTCAGGTGTTTTTCGTCCAGTTCGCGATTTTATTAGAAATGTGGTAAGTATATTTAATATTTTGTAAAAAAATTTTGTATTAGATCTATTATTTAGAGCTGTATAAGAAAAATCTTTTCAAATGCCTGCGCACAAGATTTTCTCTCAGAAATCCTTTCTCTTTAGAAAGTCCCATTTTAAACATATAATCATCGATATAACAATAATGAATTTAAAAAAGGAGTTTTTAGGGATTTAAATTTTTCACTTTAGAAAATTTTACATCTAAACTAACTTTTGGAATTAAGATTTTCATTATTTTAAACACTGATAATTTTAAAATTTCAGTTCAATTCTCGACAAAAAATAATATCACCTTTTAATTGAAATAGAGATTGTTTTATGTTCTCATTCAGCTAAAAACTTCTCAGTTGTGAATTAATTTTTAATATTTTTATTTCATATAAAATTTAAAAAGAACAATTCAATTTTTTGAAGCTTAGAAAATTAAAGTAATTATTTATTAAATTTTATATGAAATAAAAATACTCAAAATTAATTCATTTGAAATATTCACAATAATAACAATAACAATTATATATATATATAATTGTATATATATATATATATATATATATATATATATATATATATATATATATATATATATATATATATATATATATATATATATATATATATAAATTTGTGTATTTTTATGCATCAATGAAATTATTGTTTTATATGAAAGTTTATATCCTATGTCCCATTCTGGATTGCTCCACATAAATGTGGTTAAGTCTTACAGAGAAAATATATTAATAAATAATTAAACACATTATTATAATAGTTTCTAATCAAGCAATATTTCAAGGGAAACAGCTTAACAATTTAATATCTACAATTCTTAATGGATATTTTCTTATTATATTCCCTTTAATAAATGAAAATTATGTTTATTCTTATTTTATAAACGTTCTGCTCATTAACTTAACATTTTTTGATGCAATTAAAAGAAGTAGAGGAGAGTAAGCGTGGAAATCTCTTTCGTAACTCTATAAATGAGGATGGGACATTTGCTTATTTTTTGTTACAAAAAGCAAGGAATGATAAAAAGTGACCATGATTGTGCTGATATAATATTTGGATTGTGTCTTATGTAAAGAGAGTACTTGGAAGTAACAATTTTAAAACCAAAAAAGAAAAAGAAAAAAAATTAAAAAATGTTCCTATAATAAGACGCGTATAAATTACTTATTTTATTAGAATGAAACAATGGTTGCAATTGGATGTTATTAATTATTATTACATAAATAAGTAAAAATTAAATTTGTAAATAATAATTTTAAAATTAAAAGCAATTAAAAATGTTTGTGTAGTGTTCTCAGATCACAAATTTGTAATAATAAAAAAACAAGTTTAAGGTAGGATTTTTAAAATAGTGAAATGAAAACTGTAAGATATTTAATTTCCAACCAAATTTTTTAGATAAAACTCGCTGGCCACGCGAGTTGTTTTTTCCAGTGGAAGAAAAGTACCCTGCTTTCAAGGAAACATCACGACTTGAGAAAGACAAGGATATCTACTACTTATTATTTAGTTTTATTCAAAATACTGTTTTGCCCCTCAAAATATGGCCGTGTACATACACTAGCAAAAATAAATCGAGCATAGCTTGGAAGGATTGAAAATTTCCTTTGTAGTGAAGTTATTGGATATTAAAGTAGATGCACACTTTTCAACTTAGTTCTAATGCATTTCCAAATGGAATCTTAATACTTAATATGCGTAAATGCGTTTATTGCAGTAATCAAAAACAATGTTCTTTCAAAACTCGAAGAAACTAAGTAATTTTTTAAATAAATATTGCTTCTTGTTGGAATGTAGAAAGAGAGAAGAACCCAATATTGAATATATTTTTCCTGTAGCCTCAATGGTTATGCATAGATGATACGTTTTAAAGAGGTATTGTGAATGAGGGAGAGAGAGAGAACCACATGGACTTTTGCTCTTAAAGAGTGCAGTGTTTCAGAGCAGTGTTAATTCGTTTAAATCAATTACAGGTAACCCTCCTATAACACGGTAGTTAGGGTCCTAGAAAATGCCGTGTTATGTGAAATCGTGTTGTATGAGACCCAGAACTAGTACAAAAAGGGGGTTACGTTCCAAAAACTTATTAAAAACAAATATTTTTTAATTCGACATAAACAACTTAAACAAAAAGGGGGGGTTACGTTCCAAAAACTTATTAAAAACAAATATTTTTTTTAATTCGACATAAACAACTTCATTTTTATTAAATAATAAATGTATATCCAACACAAAGTAAGAAAAAAATATTTTAATCTAACGCACCCCTAATTTAATGAATTTATTCGTCGTCACTGCTCAGTACAATCAACCGAGAACGTTTTTTGGGTGGAACGATATCGCCTTCACTTTCAGAACTTTTTTCTCTATTTAAAGTTTTTGTATGCTTTCCCCTCTTAAAAAAATCTGTAATCGAACTTTGCTGACTAGTTCTTACTAGGTCATTGTAAATTTCGCGGTATGGAGTTAAACAGTTTTGCAGCTCCCTTTTGAATTTTCGACTTCTTTACGTGGAAGGGTCTGTTTTCAAGAAAAATGACTCGAGGTTTTCCGCTAAGCATAGGCCTTCTTGTAATTCTTTTAATGTTAAATTCTTAACTGCACAATCTTCATCAGAGCTAGCGTCCTCAAATCTATTTGATTTGCATCCAGGGATGCCATTTCCATCAAATCCGCTTCGTCAACTTCTTCTTCCACTAATAATTCTTGAATGTCTTCAGTAGCCATATCCACAAAATCTTTGCCTCCGATTGATTTAGCGACTTTTAATATGGCACCAATTTCATTTTCTGATGTTTCACACATGTTTCCTGTTTTAACTGAAGAGGGCCATATCTTCTTCCAACACGCATTTAAGGTTGATGTTTTTATTTCTTTCGGGGACAAAGATATGATTTCGATACAGTGCTTGATTGAAAATTTCTTCCAAGCTTCCATTACGCTAATTGATTCCGAATCGGTTGCGTCTAAAATCCACTGTAAGGATCTTCTTAGATAATACGTTTTAAAGGTATAAATAATACCTTGATCCAATGGTTGGAGCAACGAAGTAGTGTCAGGTGGTAGGAACACTATTCTGACGTTGGGATGAGTCAAATTTTGTGGGTGGCATGGAGCGTTATCTAAAAGTAATAGCACCTTAAAGCTCAAATTTTTCTGCCTTAAATAACGCTCAACGCTTGGCACAAAACAATTTGAAAACCAATCTTTAAATAAATTTCCTGCTACCCAAGCTTTTGGATTTGCTTTCCAGTATACCGGCAAAGTGTTTTTATTTACGTCTTTTAGCGCACGAGGATTCAAAGATCTATAAACTAGCAAGGGTTTTGTCATGAAGTGCCCCGATGCATTACTGCACAAAAGGAGCGTTAGACGCTCCCAGACGGAAGAAAAGACGCGGAGAGTCGCCGCTAACCTAGAAAAGAAGTAAGGAGTGAACATGTTTCCGCCGACCGATAACAAGCTCTAACATTGGAACAAAACCGTGTTATAGGATGACGTGTTGTAGGAATTTTCCCGCAATTTACGAATCGTGTTATAGCGAAACCGTGTTATAGAAGGGTTACCTGTACATCGTGTCATGCCGTCCAACTTGTCTAGTGGTCAGCGTGCCTGACTGCGGATGATGAGGGCCTGGGTTCGAATCCCGATTCGGGCATGGACGTACTTTCTCTCTCTATCTATCCTGTCTTTGTCCTTTGCTTTTATAAATGAGGTGTGAATGGTTACCTACCCGAAATCGCACTTTCACTTTCATGGTGCTCTGAATAAAACGAAAGACGCTCCCAATTGACTTAAATTCGCATAGCCAAGGCATAGCGAGCTTGGCTTGTCCAAGTGTCATTAGTAACAACAACAACATCGCGTCATAAGCAACTTTATAGTCAGTTCCAAATCGGCATAACTTATGGTTTAAATTAATTACAAATGCTGTAATCAAAATTCTCAAATGAAGCATTGTAAATGTTTTCAGAATAAAATCAAAAATCGAAATTGCCATTTTCATGCCGTTTGGATTTACTTTTGTTCTTCTATTTCTGGTTGAAATTCCGTTCGATACACGCGATAACAGATTTGAGTTACAGTGAACTATAAAAAAAGTAAAGTAAATAAAATTGCAATTATTATTCGAATTCCATTAATTGATGAAATTTTTAAAAATTTAAATCATCCCTGCTGATTTAAACTAATCATTAAGTGGCTGTTTTGTCATATCTTTTTCATTTTGCTTTTTCTGCTGTTCTATAATCCATGTGTTAATGGCTTCTATAACCGAAGTTTTGCTCCTTATGTAAGAAATCATTTTATTAAGAAAATGAATAATACTATTATCAGGCATTCGATGGTGAACATCGCCTTGTTTGCTGCCGCTCGAAGAATGCGATTTGAAGGCAGGCAGCAAATTCGTGGAAAAGTCAAATTTTCAGCGCCGCCTCAATACGATGTGACGTCAATGAAATGTTATCTGACGTCATGGACATTTTAAACCAATCAGAATCGTAATACATGGGCGTACTCAAGATCTAAACTGTAACGTAAGAAGCGACCACTTTATGGTTAATAAAAGAAATCTTTAATATAAATGCTTTAAAAGATTTAAATGATTATTTTTAGACAAGAACTTCGTGGATAAATAAACAAAATTTTAAAAATAATCTATTATAGTCCTCTCTTTTCCTTATATTTTTTTTTCCTCTCCAGTTTTTAATTTTTCTGCAAAATTTTCCTAAACTATATTAATCTTGAAGTATTTTTAAAAGATTTTCATTGTTCATTCAATTATTTGAACATATATGTAGAAAGTTTGTACACTGAAATTTTTTTAAGTAAAAAACTTTCGAAACGTTTTTAAAAAAGAAGTGTGCCCTTACTTTTCATTAAATAAAATACCAAAAATTTCCTTAGATAAAATTAAAATAATAACTATATGAGATTTATAATATTTATATTTGAAATTATAGAGTTATCCTGAAATGGTTATACTAAAGATATCTTTAATTGTGGACAAAATGCATATCAGTAATCCAGGCTCGTTTGATCTTTATTTTACTGCCTGTAAGTAAATGTTTGGGGATACATTTTCCGGTAAGATACTAAAAAAATAACGCAAAAAAATTGGAAAATACCGTAATGGTAAATATTTTCAGGAAGCTTTGAAAAAATAGCATTCCGTTGAATCTGACCTTAGTAATAAGGAAGAAAATTCATTTTATAATGATTATAAAGACTTCTTATAAGAAAGATTATAAGTAAGACCCGAATAAATAAAATTTTACTACAAAAAACTTATTCTACAAAAAAATTATACAAAAAAATTAATTCTGATAAAAGAATAATAAACACTGTTGAAAGTACAGATGGAAGGATTGGCAAAGCAAATTAGCTCTAATTTTTTTATTCCCTGTAATTGCATTTATAGCAATTTATAATAGTAGAGCCTACAACTAATTCACCTCTTATAAAAAAATGAGTTAGAGAGACGAATTTTCTCTTAATAGAAAATCCTGTTTCTTAGAATTTCCTTTATGTCATTCCTTAATTACAAGATTATAGCAAATTGTGTAATTTCGCTGAAAGATGAAAGCACTTGACTTGAACTTTATGTGGAATCGGGAGTTGTAGATTAACGCTAAGAAGAAAATCCCATTATATATATATATATATATATATATATATATATATATATATATATATATATATATATATATATATATATATATATATATATATATATAGTTGGCGCCTGCGAGCGCAGCGCCCCCTTTGAGTCATAAAAAAGAAACCGGCAGTAGCCATATGAGAGTCGGAGAAATAAAGTGTGTTTTTATACAGTCCTTGAGTGAGTATTAATTGAGTTAAAACTGAGCTATTTAACATTGGTCTTAGTCTCACCGGAGAAAACCAGCAACCTATGGATCTATATAATGGCTATGAGTGATAATTTACGCCTCTGCTGAGTATCGTCAACGTAATTGAGATATGTGACTAAGTAATTTACATGTTCTGAGAATATATCTTATATAAATTGAAGTATTAATAACTATCCAAAATGTTTAAAGGCGTAAAAAAAGAGGATTTGGTATTAATTGCTATTGAGTTAGGAGAAGATGTCAATGAGAAAATGACTGTTTCAGAATTAAGCAGTATTATAAAACAAAACCAGAAGTACGTGACAGAGAAAGATTCCGTTGTAGAATTAGCAAATACGATAATTGAAGAGCGAAAGTCCCATGAGTTGCGGCAACTAGAGTTAGAGAAAATTAAGCTCGAACAGAGAAAAACTGAAGAGCTTCAACAATTAGAATTAGAAAAACTTAAACTTGAGAGAACGAAAATGGAATTAGAAATTGCTCGCGTGAAAGCGGAATTTAAGTCAAATTTAGAAGGTGAAAATGTTGAAAATAATCAGACAATCTTTAGACCCTCTCATAAAAAGTGTCCGTACTTTAACTATTAAAACTCCTAGTAGACCTGAGGGTTGGAGTTATTTTTTTGCATCTTTAGAAAGGGCCTTATTTCAAAAAACGTCCCTGATAAATACAAAGCGGAGATTTTGTTAAATTTGCTAGGGGAAAGGGCGACTAATGTGATAACTTACATAAAGGATGATGAGTTAAAGGAGTATTCTAAAGTAAAAACATTAGTACTTCGAGAATTTGAACCTACCCCTCAATCATGTTTAGAACATTTTAGGAAAGCCCATCGCCAACCAAATGAAACATACGTACAATTTGCATCGCGATTAACAACGAGCTGGAAATATTATTTACAATTGAGGAAGATAACAGATTTCGAAACTCTCAAAGATTTAATAGTGTCGGATAAAGTATGCCAAACCTTAGATAGAGAAACTACGCGTCATATTGATATGAGACAGGCTGACACATGGTTTAAACCCTCTGAATTAGGGAAAGAAATTGATTTATATTTTACTTCCCGAGGTAAGACTTTGGTGGAAAACTTATAGTTTAATAAATTGTCCGAGTCAAAATACACGTCGAGAGTTTTCCTTTCGGAAGTTAAAAATAATAAGTGTGTTTTATCATGTAATGAGAATCACCCCTTATATAAATGCCCTAAATATAAAAATATGTCAGTAAATGAGCGTATTGAGTTTGTAAAATCAAATCACTTCTGTTTTAATTGCTTGGGGAATAATCATAGGGTAACGACTTGTAAATCAAAACATTCGTGCAATATCTGTAAGCAGCGTCATCATGCCACACTTCACTTTCAGTCAAAGCAAAAACAAGAACGTTTATTGGCGCCTAATGCCATTGTAAATACTCTCAATGAAAAAGTGAGTTCCTTCCCCTCCCCCACAGATTTAGAATTCGTTCCTACTAGCAATAAACAAGAGTCACGTGGTCAGGATCAAAATTGCTTGGCGGCGATTAGTTGTACTTCGCCAGCAAATTCGAAGTCTGTACTACTTAGCACTTTTATTTGTTTTTTAACTGATGACTTGGGAAATGTTTTACGCGTTCGTGGTTTATTAAACGTTGGAGCCAGCGCTAATTTTTTGAGTAAGGTTGCGTTGACAAGCTTAATTTAAGAAAGGAAAAAATAAATATTGGAGTTTCAGGTTTAAATGGAATGTCTCTGAAAATTAAATCATAAGTTAATGTTACGATTGTTAACGATATAAGAAATTTCAAATTAGATTTAGAATTTTTGGTTGTTCCCAGTGTTACAAATTTTATCCCTTTAAGGCAAATTGATATTTGCGTTCCGGAATTAAAAAAACATTAAGTTAGCGGATTCGGGATTTAATGTTCCAGGTCCAATCGATTTAATTCTGGGAGCAGAGAATTTTTATGTACTATTAAAACCTGACAGAATTTATTCTACTAATACTAATTTAATTTTACAAAACACAGTATTCGGATTTGTAGTGAGTGGTAGTGTACCAATAGTAACTGAGACTAAAGTACATTGTGGGCTTATAAACGAGGGTGCCCATATTATATAAACAAAATTATACGGAAATTTTGGGTAATAGAACAAATTGAAGAAACACAGAAATTTGAAACTGCTGAGAGAATTGAAGCTAATAATAATTTTATAAAAATTCATAAAAGGGATAAATCAGGAAAATATTTGTGGTACAGATACCATTTAGAAAAGATCCGAAATTATTGGGAGAGTCAAGAGAGATAGCAGTCAAAAGATTGAATTCTTTGTGGAATAAGTTAGAAAGGAATTCAGAACTTCTGGCATTATATCGTCAATTTATGAGTGAATATGAGTGCTTGAATCATATGCAAGAAGTTTCTATGACGCAAGAACCTGAAGTGGTCTACTATTTACCTCATCATGCAGTTTATAGACCACAGAAAACGAGTACGAAATGTAGAGTTGTGTTCAACGCTTCACAAATTACTTCAACTGGTGAGTCATTAAATTCCATACAGCTAAATGGTGGTGTAATTCAAGATGATTTATTTGCTATAATATTGAGGTTTAGAAAACATCTTTTTGCTTTTACTACCGACATTCAAAAAATGTATAGAATGATTTGGATTGATCCTGCATAAAGAGACTTGCAAAGAATTGTATGGAAAGATAGTAAGGAAGCGAATATTAAAACGTATCAATTATGCACAGTGACGTATGGAACCACTAGTGCTCCATATTTGGCTCAGAGATGTCTTCAACAGTTAGGTACTGATGAACAACTGAAATTTTCATTGGCTTCTCAAGTAGTACAGAAGGATATGTACATGGATGACATATTGAGTGGAGGGTTAAATTTAGAAAGTTTAAAGTGTCTAAAGCAAGAATTAACTCAAATATTTAAAACTTGTGGTATGGAACTACATAATTGGCAAAGTCCAGAGTTAAGAGAATTTTATGAAGATTCAAATGACTATAGCTTTGATCAAACAAAAACATTAGGGTTGTTCTGGAAGGCCAAGAGTAATGAGCTGTCCTACAATATGCCCAAAAAAGATGCTTCTATGGTTACAAAGAGAGAAATTTTGTCCATAATTGCCCGCATTTTTGATCCACTTGGTTTGATAGAACCTGTGCTTACAAAGGCTAAGGTTTTTATGCAACGTCTGTGGAGGTTATCAATAGACTGGGATGAAAGACTGCCATCAGATGTCGTACAAGAAGGGTTACAGTGTTTTGATGGGTTGTGTGACATTAACTGTATTAAAATAAATCGATGTATGCTACCAGAAAATGCTGTAAAAATTGAACTCTTTGGATTCTCGGATGCATCAGAGGACTATTACGGTGCAGCAGTCTATCTAAGATATGAATCAGCGAGTGGTGAATTACCTTCACATCTAGTGTGCAGCAAAGGAAGAATTGCACCAAGCAAAACACTTTCCATTCCACGACTTGAACTGTGTGCAGGTGTATTGCTATCTAAATTGATGAAAAAGATTAGCACTTCCCTAGAACTTAAGATATATCAAAATTGGTATTTTTCGGACAGCAAAATTGTTTTGTCCTGGATTTTGAAGTCTCCAGCAGAATTGGAAACCTTTGTCGCTACCAGAGTGGCTAAAATACAAGTTCTGACAGATGTCTCACAATAGAGGCATATATCATCGGAGCGAAATCCTGCAGGCATCGTTTCTCGTGGCTGCAATCCAGTACAACTGAGAAATAATTCTTTGTGGTGGCATGGACCACTACTTATCATCGAGAAAGTAGTGACGCTTAACAACTGTGAAGAGCTAATTAACGAGGACTTAGAACATTTTAATACAGAAGTGGTTAAGAGTGAACGTAGGTTCAAGAGACCTGTTTTCCTAGTGACTTTTAATTCTTTAACTGAGGAGTTACTTAGTATTACTAACAATTATACTAAACTTGTACGTGTTTTAGCTTTGCTTTATAGGTTCCTTAATAATTGCAAATCACAGCAAAAGGTAAATGGCCCCCTGCAATGTAAGGAAATTAAAGATGCTGAATTTGTCTTGGTAAAATTAGTTCAACAAGAGTGTTTTAAAAGGGAAATTATAGGCCTTCAGAAGGATGGTAATGTGCCTGTAGATAGTAAGTTAAAAAATCTTTTCCCATTTTTAGATGAAATTGGTGTTGTAAGAGTTGGTGGAAAACTAGCCAACAGTAAGTTTAATTTTGATAAAAGGTTCCCTATAATTTTACCTACCAATCATAAATTGACTGTGATGATTGCTGAAACGTTTCATAAGAACTATTTACATATTCGCCCACAAGGGTTATTGTTTATTATTAGACGAAGGTTTTGGCCTTTAAGTGGACGTAACCTTTGTAGAAAACTAGTGCACGATTGTGTTGTTTGCTTTAAAGCAAAACCAGTACCTTGTCAACAACTCATGGGACATTTACCTGAAGAGAGAGTAACCCCAAACTTTCCATTCAATTGTGTAGGGGTAGGTAGATTTTTTTGGTTCTTTTTATATAAAATATCCCAATCAAAGAAAGGGAAAGTATAATAAAATTTATGTGTGTATTTTCTTGTCATTTAGAGATGGTAACAGACCTCTCTAGTGATGCCTTTATATATTACACTTAAGATATTTTTTAGCAGAAGGGGGAAAAGTCCACATATTTTCTGATAACCCTACTAATTTTGTAGGCAGTAACTCCGAATTAAAGAAATTGAGCAAATTAGTTAGCAGTCCAGATTAAAACTTCAGTAATTATTTGTCAAAATAAAAGGTTGAGTGGACTTTCATTCCCCCTAGATCCCCGAATCATGGTGGACTTTGGGAGGTGGGTGTCAAATCCCCGAAATACCATCTTAAACGTGTAGTAGGCAATTTAAAACTAACCTTTGAGGAATTCTTAACTGTAATTGATCAGATTGAGGCAATTCTTTATTCCCGCCAATTGCACCCCCTATCATCTGACTTAAATGATTATGATGTCTTGACACCTGGGCATTTTTTGATAGGCAGACCTATCATAGCAATTGCAGAACCCAACATCCTAAATTTACATGACAATAAATTAAAACAACGGCAAAAATTAACTAAGATAGTGCAGACATTTTGGAAGCATTGGTCTAACAATTATTTAAGTGCAATACAAGAAAGATCAAAGTGGAGGTTCACCAAAGAGAATGTGCAAGTTGGCACTATGTATGATTTTAAAAGTAGATAATGTACCGGTTTTTAACCGGCCATTGGGCAGAATAATACAAACATTCCCAGGAAGGATATGAAGGTGAGAGTAGTTTCAGTTAAAACGAAGAATGGGGTTTTTTAAAGGAGCATTAATAAAATTTACATTTTGCCATTGCCTAATTAAGGAGTGAGAACTCTATCAAATATATCTGTATATTATTATGTATTTAGTGTAATTTATTATTAGTAGTGTGTATCATTGTACTCATATGTTATATTGTGTGTTAATATTTTTCTTGAGATTTCAAATTGTTGATTGTACCATGGCAACGCCTCTTTGAGTCATAAAAAAGAAACCGGCAGTAGTCATATGAGAGTCGGAGAAATAAAGTCAGTTGGAGGAATGCTTCCCTCCCCTCTCTTATTTTGTATTTTTACCCCTGAGGTGAGTGAGCGACACGCCCTCTGGCGAAGATGACTGAACACTACAATGGGCATAGAAAATAAATCGAGACAGATATATTTTCTATGCCTATTCATTTCTATATTTTCTGTACTAAATCTCAACCACATTTTATATCATTGCGATTTGAATCTATTGCGTTCTTCATATTATTTCTTAAATTTTATCTCGAGCATGGAGCAATTACCTCTTTCTTAATAGCGAGAAGAAAGCTACTCATAAATCTTCCTAAAATTTTCATAGTAGTTGACGCTTTTCAAAATGAAAATAACTAAAAAATCTGTTCACTAATGTAAAATTTGCTTGAGAAAATCTAAGTTAAGCGAAAGAAACTATACGTACAGGGAAGAAATTTTAATATTCCTATTCATATTTTATTATAGTTATAATTATTAGTTCAAGATTTTAGAGTTTGTACTAAAATTTGACTTGAAGTTAACTTAGATACCATTTCTTTGGCATGCTATTCAGGTCATTATATTTCACAATGCACCAGCCTTTCTTCGTTTACATTTTTATAACTAGATGATTTCTATGATTTTTTTTATCAGTGCTATACATGCTATTTTTACTTCTTTTAATTTTTGCTACATTTACATTATTATATTTGTAATTATAATCTTATAGAAATAATATTTTATTTAATAACAAATTCAGTCCTTTTTATTTTTATTTCGTGTTTAGCATATTAAATCTCATATTAACTTGAATTCATTTAAATATATACTCATCAGCAGTAATTTTTAAATTTTACTGTATATAATACTTTGTTATATAACATCAAAATAGTTGACTTGCTGAGGGTATTTATTTACCACGATATTTGTTTATTTCTTAGATGCTTGGATTTCCTTCAAAACATCCTAAATTTAAATTTTTCATTGAATTTTTAGATGCTTTAAAATAATTTTAATAACTTGAAATTAAAATTATTGGAAAATCATTTTGTAGGAAATTCCTGAAAATTAAATTAAAATTTCAAACATATTTTATGGTTTACTTTTATTAAAATTAAAACATGCGTAGAAAAATAATATTCGTTAGTTTCTGAATGCATACATGCACTTATTTCTATTTTTAGTTATTTTACACCTCAGTGCAGTTATAAAATAATATATAAAATTATTTTTTAGCTAGTAATACGGTCATTACATAATTTTCTAAAATATGCTTTTTGTGCTCGTGGAGATATATATTAAAAAGCTTATCCTATTCAATTTCGAAAAATCGCCAAGAGATGGCAGCATCATATAATAATTAAGTATCATCAATATAAGCAATATAGTGCTCTTAAAAATATAGAGTAAACATTTATTATCGCTATTTAAAATTTTGATGGTGTTAGTCATTGATTTCACGCTCTTATCGTTAATTGTTTCCTCTGAATATTATCAAAAATATTCCACTGTATTTGTTATGCGTCTGTTAGCTTTGTATTCCTTTAATTAAAAAAATGCATTAGTTAAATTTTGTAGCACTCTGTATTTAATATGGTATTATAATTCTTTCAACAGAATTTTTAGAAATTCTTTTATTGAATTAATTTTTATTCAAGACGTATGGTTCAATTTGAGTTTTATCCCTCCCCCCCAAAAAAAATTACTTTATCTTTCGATTAGTTATCAATATATTTAATTAGATTGTTATTCATTGTGAGAGAAGTTATAGAGTAATTCTCCTCTAATTTATAAGTTCTTCTCTACAAAAACTGCATTTAATTTCTCAAGCAATGCAATAAGTTTGATACTGCTAAATGTAATGGTTAAAAGAATATTTTTTTCCGATTTAACTGAAATAACGGATTGCAATATTCTTTCTGAATTCTGTGTTAAACACAAAATTGTATTTTGAAAATTATATCTTTTAAATATAAAATTCTAATAAGCAATTTTAATTTGTGTCTTCAATAATATTTACGATGCGAGAAATTTTTAAATCTTTATTATTATAATAATTTAAATGATTTAAATTTACTTATTATCATCTAAAAATTATTTTCTAAAATTATTGAATTAATTATAGTCACCGTACGTTGTGAAAAACTGTTGAAGGAAAGAGGTAGCTGTCTCAAGGTATAGAAGTTAGAAGCAAAATCTTGAAAAGTTGAGATTAAAAGTGATGAAAAAGAGAAAAACTTCAATGAATCAGAAGAACAGTGTAATATACAAATAAACTTTAGCGAAATTCAAATTTTGTTCGTTTTATTTAAGCTTTCTTTTTTCCATAAATTGTACGCTTAATGGTTGCTAAAGCTACATACTTTGTTGTGCGATCATTAGAAAAGATAAGAGTTCCACTGAAATGTGTTATCTCATTAATCTCACAAAGCTTTTTCTTGAAATGGCAAGGACTTGGGATGAAACCCTGAATTGTTTTTATTTTTAATCTTGAACACTTCGAAGTTTCAAAAGCAATGTTTACTAATAATTTATTAATCACGCATCACACATTTAACATGATTTTCTGCAGAGAAATTAATTTAAGTTTTATTAGTATTGTTTTTTCCACATTTAGACATGATTTTCTTTGCGATCTTCATATTCACAACAAAGGATAGCGCGCCATTTATATTAATAGAATATTCATGTAGTGCAATTTATCTGCCCTTACATTATCTTTAGTTCTTTTATGTTCTGGTACTTTTATCTTGGCATGATAAGAGTTATCTTGCTTCTAGTTTTTAGTTCTGTGATAAGGTTTGTACTCCAGAAAAAAAATTTGATTTCTATTTGGAAGGATTAAGAATTTTTCGAATTGATTGCCTTCACAATCAATGAAAAGGAAAATCTGTTAATCTTGGCAATCTTTTATTTGAGGTATTTGTAGATATTTAAAGATAGTAGGAACTTTGAGAAGAAAAAGGAATAAATTGACATACCTCCTAAGATCTCTAACGAGGTTTATTTTTAACGATACACTACACAGACCCAGTCATACGAAATTGTTTCCCTCTGATGAATCTGTTAACCATATTATAAAACATGTTGTCATTTTTTTTTACTTGAAAAATTACCTCGAATTGTCTATCAAGCATGCATTTTGTTTCAATTATTTCTTAAGACATAAGGATCATTTTCTTGGTAAAATTTATATTATCTTTAGCATGCTATTGATTTCACAGTATTATTCTACTGTCTACAATCATCCGGGAAGGGTACAAATGAATGTATCCAAAGAAGTCGGGTTTAATATCATCTCTATTGCACTGGTGGCTGATGAAGACACTGTATCTGTTTTATACAAACAGGTCAATTAGCAGATAAATAACTTATTCCATATGAAAGATCTCTGTTTTTTTTGCCCTACTAGTTCACAGAGACGAAAGTCTGATAATAGCTGTATGTATCCAAAAAATTTTATTTTTATCCTTAAATTTCAATTTTTAAGAAGTATGCGTCTACACA
>JAJQOW010001437.1:0-49492 GCA_037975125.1 Latrodectus hesperus | reverse complement strand
GCATGGATTTAAATCAGTCTTTCCCAAAGTGGGCGATAACGCCCCTTGTGGGCGTTTGAGACCTAGAGGGGGGCGTTAAGGGGCCCAGAAAAAATTGGGGGCATTGACGTGGGTTAGGGGGGCGATGGTAGATTTGTAATTTAATTTACTTTATATTTTAAATTTCACTAGAATTAAAGCCTACTTACTACACAATAACGAATACTTAGTTTATATTTCTACCCTGTATGAGGGTATAAAAACTGAAAATACTTAACATAGATTTGGTAGGATAGCCTGCACGCCGTATGCGCGTACACTGTAAAATGACGAAAAGCATACAGCTGTGTAAGTGCATGAATCACCAAATGTGGCAAACATTCCGGGGGACGGTATGACGTTGTGCTCCGTAGACGTACTGTCCATTTTCGTTTGGAGAAACTTTCAACGCTTTTACGCATGCGTCAGGTCTGCTTCGAGTTCATCAAAATAGGGTTGAGACAAAAGAGAAATGTTTACTTAAGGCAGTCCGCAAATTCATAGATGATCGCATGAGACTTGTCTCGCGAGAATCGCATCAGAACAAATGACGTCCTTGAGGTCTTAGTTACGTCAAAAAAGGGGTGGAGCGTGAGACGTTTCTAGATTTCGAGCAGGTTCGAAATATCTGGCAACTTTACGCGAGACAGCGCTCTCATTGGTTTAAAATTCCAAGACGTCAGATACAACGTTTTAGCTACGTCGCACTAAGACATCGAGAAGATCACATTTGTCTACTATAGGACGGCGTCTCAATCGGATTCTCTACCGAGTTTGCGGCCTGCCTAACATGCGTGCTTCTGAAAAACCGGTCTGAGGAAAAAGTCCATCTCAGCGTATCGCCCCATTTCAGAATAGAGTCGTAGACAGGTGGCGGTTTTGCAATACGAAAACAGACTGTACGTGGTACAACAACATCTACGCGTTATTCGAGTGCCAGCCAGTCTAGTGGCTTCTACTCTGTATGCAGTGAATTGAGAAGTGGAACCGAGTTCCTAATGAGATTTTTGCAGCAAGCAGTCTGGAACAGTGGGAAGACAGAGAAAACACAAACACACACACAGGATATCCAAGCTGGGACATATCTGGGCTAAATAGAGTATGAATATTTACAGTATATACATGGTAGGAACAAAATTTCCATTAATGTGCTGGGTAAGGTGGCTGTACGTGGTAGCAATCGGCTGGTTCATCAATGTGTCTTAACTTGCTCAATACGATTGAGCGTCAAAAGAGATAAACGAGTTTGTGCGTGTTTGTCTGATTCCTGTCTGTGCTTGCTGTATTTAAATCCTATATAAAAGCTCATAATTTTTCTTATATTTTCATTAGTGGTTTCACGAGCTATCTTTAAACGAGTATTTACCTGGAACCAGGAGGTATGCGTACCCCTCTGGGGCTTGAGCTAGCCACCAGGCGCGTTGGCAGGTGGTGGATCGCCGAACGTCCTGTAGGAATGACAGGATAGCCTTGAATATAGAATAAGAGGCCGCGAACCAGCTCCCGTAAACCCTGGTGTTATGCGATCCGTGCCTAGGGCTAATTGGCACCGCGGTATTGGTGTCTTAACGGAGCCTCTAGTTGCCTGGCAAACTTCTAGAGTAATTTGCCTTGCCCAGTATCTCAGGCAATGCTGGGTGGACTTATATTACCTGAGCTTATTAATTGTTATCTTGTGGCTGAAAAGACACAAGAAATAACAAATCTTTCTACATTTGCAGGTGAAGCCTCTGAAGTAGACCTTGCTGAAAAAGACAAGGGAACTCAGAGGCAATCTTGTAAAGGGGCAGTAATGAATCTTTTACTTGAGGTAGAAATGACCTTCAAACCATCTTCTGGTGAAAGCCAGGAAGCTATCCTTAGCATGACTGACTTTCTGACCAGATGGGACTGTTTCAGCAAGACCCTATCTGCTGGAAATGTCAAACGCAAGAGGAAACGGCAGAGCATATCATTTATGAATGCGAGGCTCTTGCCCTCCCTAGATTAACTTCTTTAGGCATCATCCATACTAGAGAGTTACACCTAGGCTCCATTAAAGGGTTATCAGACTTTATTAATAAAGTGGGTGACCCGAGCAACTGGAACTAGGAAACATTGGGTTTGGAGTTAATGGTACAAAATGCTGATAAAAGCAGAGGTGCCCAATGACATACAAACCCAACCTTAAGAAGAAGAAGAAACGAGTATTTAAGTTCAACACTTTATTTACATATTTTTGAAAAAAAAAAAAGCCATGTCGCAAGCAAAAAAGAAGAAACGGCAATGCAGTGCAGGATGTATTAAATATGGATTCACAGAAAATTCGACAAACCCATCTTTTCCTTTGTGCCTTCTTTGTTCAAAAACATTTTCAAACGAAGCGATGAAGCCTTCAAGATCATTTAAATAAAATGCATCCAGATAAGAAGGACAAAAATGTAGCCTATTTTCAAGATCTGGAAACGAAGCATAATGCTCAGCTAAATGTATCGAAACTTTTTTCGATGGCTGCTAAGCAAGACCATGGCAGACTTCGAGCTTCATACAATATCTCTCTGTTTATTGCTCAAACGGGTAAACCATACACCATCAGAGAAACGTTAGTTTTGTCGGCGATAAAAGAAGTTAAAGCTATTGTGCTCCGTAAACCGGCGGCAGATATTATACGAAAAATTCCTTTGAGCAATAATTCTGTGCAAAGACGAATTGATGAAATGGCTAAAAACATTGAAGAGTCATTGTGCAATCCTCTGAAGACTAGTCAATTTTCAATTCAGTTGGATGAGTCCACTTTACCAACTAATGAAGCATTGTTGTTGTCTTACGTGAGGTTCATTAAAGATGAAAAAATATGTTAAGAACTTTTATTTGCTAGAAATTTAGAGACAGACACAAAAGGAGAAACCATATTTAAAACACTGGAAAAGTTTTGTGATGAAAAAGGAATTCCCTTGAAGAATATTATATCAGCTGCTACAGATGATGCTACAGCTATGACAGGGTGTCAAAAAGGATTCATGTCGTACTTAAAAAACTAAATTCCAGATGTGATTGCTGTAAATTGCGTTATACATCGACTGCATTTAGTTGCTAGAAATTTAAGTGAACGACTGTTTCAATCATTGCAACTTGTCATCAGAGCAGTCAATAAAATCCGAAACAACTCTTTAAATGACAAATCATTTAATCAGCTTTGTGTGTGTTGCTAATGATGAAGATTTCAACAGATTGATCTTTCACACAGAAGTACGTTGGCTATCAAAAGGAAATTGACTCGTTTTTACAATCTGTTTGACTCTGTCATAGAGTTCTTGGAAAACGAAGACACAGCATTGTGCGAAAACCTCATCACATCAAAGAATGACATCGCATATCTGACAGACCTTTATACAATGTTTAATGATATGAATCTCCAACTTCAAGGCGATGACTTGAACTTAATAAGAACAAAAAATATTGTCGCTGCTTTCGTAGCCAAGCTGCTCTTACACAAGAATATCGGCAGACGTGAGTTCCATTATTTTCCCAATTCATCAGTATCCTGCAACAACGACGACTTGCTCGTCTACTGCCAACATTTGGAAAATCTTCACAGTGATTTCATTGAAAGATTCCAGGACATTTTGAAATTGGGAATACCTGACTGGGTGTTAGATTCTTTTTCAAATGTCAACATAGCAATATCACCCCAGCCGGAAGAACTTATAGAACTGACAACGAACGAGGAAATAAAAATCAGATTTAAAAATGGCTACCAGCAATTTTGGTTACAAAAGTTAATTACGCAGTTGTACCCTAGAATGTGATCGATCGTTCATAAAGTTTTGATATCATTCCCATCGTCATATTTGTGTGAACGTGGATTTAGCGCTGTGACGACGCTGCTTACTAAAAAGAGCAATCATTTGCAAGTTAACAAACGCGGTGACTTACGATTGTTTTTCAGTAAAATCGACAAACTAATATCAACAAACTTGTTAAAAATCATCAAATTCATCCATCCCATTAGATTAGTCTAAAAACTAAAACTGATTACCTATCTATATTGTTTCTTTTAATTTGATTAAAATATATTATTAATATTATAAAGTTGCGTTTTATTTGCTCTCACTGACAAAAATTTCTAGTTTAGAATGTAAGTTTAAACATCAGAAGTGACTAATATAGCACACTAAAACTAAATTAATTAAAGTAATGAAATTGTGGATTTTAAGTTTTAGGAGTGTATAAAATGTGGGGGGGGTGATGAAAAATAAATTATTTTCAAAGGGGGCGGTAGAAGAAATAGGTTTGAGAAACACTGATTTAAATCAAGGAGTATGTTGATGATTAAACCAATCCATTCGAAAGATATCTTTCCTTTTTAGAAGCTTTTGAGCAACAGAATTTCAATGTAGTTAATGTGCCGTCCAAAAAATTGAAGTCTGCTCCAATGACACTTTAGTACACACCCACATGGGGTAAGATGTCTTTACAATAGGAATCTCTGGTTACAGAGCCTCATACAAAAAAGGTGGAGCTCAATTAGCCCTTTCAGCATAATGATAGCCACCCAACTTGTCTAGTGGTCAGCGTGTCTGACTGCGGATAGGGAGGTCCTGGGTTCGAATCTCAGTTCGGGCATGGATGTATTTCCTCTCTCGGTCTAACCTGTCTTTGTCTTTTCTTTGTATGAATGGTTGCCTACCCTATAAATGGGTACCAATGGCATGTGTGTACTGAGGAAGTCGGACTCCACACCAAAGTATGGTTCAGTTGGAAAAGTGGCGCAGCGCACCCTATATTGCCAGCCTGGTTGGGACACGACAACAACAGCCTAATGATAACCAGACGAAAACTTCAGAGCCACTGTGATCTTTTTAGGTGACGTTACAGAGTTGAAACAGTGTCTTGACCTCTCTCCAAATCATTTGACTTTGAGTCACTTGTAGCATTGAAACTATTTCCCTCCTTAAAGAGGGTGCGATTCCATTGATAAAATATCCAGTCTTTGTGTGTGATCCTTTAACTATACTAAACGGTGACTTCGATGGACACTATTCAAAGGGATGTAGCATTTAAAATGGCGGGTGAATAGGTCACGTTTGTGAAGTCGTTGGGACACAGTAAATTGCGACACTTGTCGCTCCATATGCTGCACACCATTGCACCATTGTCAGCAAGTGTCATTTTTCACAATATGCTTCATTGCATATTATGAAAAATAACACTTGCTGACTAGTTTTGGGCTCTTTTAACCTGCGAGACGATATCACTCCATTTTTATTTCGGTGGTCATCCACTACATTTTTATTTCTGAAGCAGCTATCACCAATTTTTCTAACAGCTGTACCAACAGTTTGGAGGGCTTTTCTAAGCACGCGAAGTGACACTTTTGCCGATTCTGAATTTTTTAGCTACATAAGTCCTACTACAAACTTCCTCCGTAGAGCACCATTTGCTCAGTAGCTTCACCCCGCTTCCCGTAGGCTCAGCAAAGGGAAGCATCATTTGCCGCGGGCAGTGGTTGGGAGGGTGACCACGGTGTACTCTCCTTCACTGGGTTGCTGGAACTCCGTGGGTTGGGGACGTGTTCACGTTAATATTTGACGTCCAAAGTCCTTCCGCTGGTGTGGTGTGGATGTGTAGAGGAGGGTGCCAGCTCAGGTGTGGCCTCGTCACCTGACCGTGGTTCAAAATGACGAGGCACCTTAAAAGAGCAAAGTCGTACTTTCACCTTCGTGGTGCTCTGATCCAAAACGAAAGACACTCTCTATTGACTTAATTCGCACTGCCAAAAGCAAAGCGAGCTTGGCTTGTCCAAGTGTCATAAGCAACAACAACAAATTCCTCCAGCTTTTCGATCATTTTTCCATACGTGAAATCATTCAAATTATTTTGTCTAGCCATATTTCGCTAAAAAATTCACTTGCGCAACAATGTTTCTAATCGTGTCTCCGTCAATCCTTTTCATGTAATCTTGATACGCGTCACTTGTTGTTAGCTTTGTTTGGGAAATTCACATGCACATGACCTTTTTACTGAACAGCTTGTTTATTGTAATGGTCTCAACAACCCTATTTTTTGCAATTTCATGGTTTATGTACTCATAATTTATACATTGTTGCTCAAATTTTGAGTGAAAATCAAAAAATAATTTTAATTCGTCTATTAAAGAATACATTTTTCACCTGTTCTCTAATTTCTAATTAGATTATTTAACTTCTAATACTCAGAAGAAAAACTTAAGCAGATTAAATTAATTAAAAGCAGTTTAAAAGATTTGTAAAATTATCTTCTTAACTCTGCTGTTAACTGACCACATCACTAATCTTAGTGCGATGGAAAAACAATGCTCAATAAATTTCATTTGCTACTTACTATATTTATTTTATATTTAATATATGAAAACGTTCTAGAAAATGTATTGTTATTTGCGATGATATATAACAACGATCAATGAATGACACCGATTATTATATATAATTATGAAATCATTATTGTATTGAAAATGCAAAAAATATTAATTAATAATGCAATATTTACAAATTATGAAAATTAATGAATGCTAAAAAATTATACTTTGCAATTTTTTGTTCAATAAATAAATGTGGTATTATAATTTACACACACTAAAATTAAAGAAAAGTGTATGTGTTCACTTTTCCACAGTTTAATAACCTAATTTTATTAAAAATATTTTTAAAGATTTAAACGATATTTAAAATTTTTATTTATTTTTCGATTATTCTTAGTTATTTTGAATATTATAAATATTTTTCATCTGCTTAGGAATACTATTTTTACTGCCTACGAGATTACAACAAAGAGGAATATAGCAACAGTTTCACATACGTTTTATACATAATTTTATAGAGAAATAAAACAAATTTTTAAGCATTTCTTGAAGATAAATGCATCTTAAATTGTGTGATTCGGGAATGAAATATTTTCTTTTATACCGGAACAAAACTTTTATTTAACTAAGACGTAGCTGTACTTTGCTTTTAGGTCTATTAAATTTAAGTACATAGATAGCTTATACCTAACTACACATAGCTAATATAACTTATACACTGCAGGTAAAAAGTAGAAGAACACTCATATTTTATAAATTATGCTTTAAATTTTGGCACAATCACTGTAATTTTCTTTTTTATTTTATGTGAATGAGTTTTATTTACCAATAATAAAATATAAAATAGCACTTAAAGAATTTTGGTTAGTAGAAAAAGTAGGACACTTGCAAAAATATTCTCATTTTAGAATCTGTAGCAGTTTAAGGTGTTGCAAACATTTTTCTTTAAACTGCCTATCTTTCAAAAGACATATTTTGTTGAAAAGAATTCCTCAATTTTTATACAGTTAAAATGCTTAGAGGGAAACCTTTAAAATAATTTTAAAAAAAAGCCAAATTGTGTCATTTAAAAATGGGCGCAAAAGTGTAAGAGAAATTGCAAAGCACCTACACATCAGGCCAAAAGCTGTTTCTAACTTCTTGAAAAATCTAAAGAGTCAGAGGAAAGCAAAGATTGGCAGACCTACAAAATTGACACTATGTTACCAAAGAAAAATCTTTAAAGAACTTAAAAAAGCGCAGGGAAGCATTGCAAAAGCACAAGACCCATCTGGAATCATGCATGTAATCAGAAGAACACTTTACAGCTACATAGAAAAATAGGATACGTTCATATTCAAGAAAAGAAAACATTATGTTAAATGGAAAGAAAGGTACCTTGAGGACAGGTTACAATGGGTCAAAGAACACTTGCCTTGGAACTCCGAAGGGACTTCAGATATTTTTTCTGATGAAAAAATTCACTTCACATGGCCCAGACGATTGTTAATATTATTGGCATTGTCTGGAGACACAAGAAGAAACTTATTCTTCTAGACAGGTAGGAGAAGCTAGTTTAATGCTTTGGATATCTGTTGGTTACGTTGGAAAGACCAATCTAGCGTTTCTGGATGAAAGACGGAAGCATACAGATTACATTGAAATTTTAAATTTAGAGTTTTTTCCCTATGGCGCTGAGCTAGGTGGAGAAAATTGGATATTTTCGCAATATGGAGCAAAAATTCACACAGCCAATACCGTTAAAAATTGGTTTTAAACAAATAATGTTCGATTTTTGCCATAGCCAGCTAAAAGTACTCACCTCAATATTGCTTAAAATATATGGTCAGTAACTGTTCGGCGTGTTTATGCTGGAGGCAAGCAGTATGAATCTTTAATCGAACTTCGAAAAGCTATGAATTGTGTTTCGAAAAAATTTTTGTCAAAATGAAATTCAAAACTTATATGGTAGAGTCTTTGAACTAGTTAAAGCAAATGATAGAAGAATTTCATATTAACAAGAATTTTATTTTCATTATTTGGAACTGTCCTACTTTTTTCACACAGTATGATGTGAATGAAATAAGTTTGTAACTGTAATAAGCAGCTAATTTTTATTTCAAGTTACAGATATAGTTATCTGATTGTGAATAAGATTTTAAAAGTGCAATAGTGAAATTATTTTGTAAAAATTTAAAGTTCTTCTCTTATTTGAAAAAAAAAAAACTAAGTGTCCTACTTTTTCCCAGCAGTGTATTAGTGTGGCAGTAGTCACATTATAAACAAAAATAAATATTGAAGACAAAGAAGTTTCGTCTCACATAACAAAGATAATCCTGTTTTCAATTCCTTTTTCAGAAGACTTGTGTTTTAAGAATTTTTAAAGGATATATATTTGAAAAAATTGCGATGGAATGTCACCTGTGATTTGTTCAGTAGAAAGATAATATAATGACAGAAAAATTAATTTTTGAAAAACGGACATTCTGTAGAGAGAAATTTATTTGAAATCAGCAATTTTACTGCATTTTGCAATCGTAATTACATTTAGTTTAAATGAAGTATTTTTTTAATTTTATATGATAATAGTAAAGGTCATAAAATAATTAATGTTTCAAGACTAGATTTCATGTTTTGATGAATATATATTATTTTTTGGGATCCAAAATTACAACCTGATCCTGTAAAAAGTGAACTGAAAGCAATCCGTCACATTATAGAATACATTTTTATTTCAGTAACAACAGATGTAGTATGTATTCAATAATCATACAATGATAGAGTAGTATCCATTCAATAACAATGGATAAGCATACATTAAATTTATGTATGAGCAGAATAAAAAATGCATTTTTATTAAATAAACACAAGCGACTTTGGCCGAAAATGAAATTAACGGCGCGGAATAACCGACGCGGAAATGAAATTAACATTTTCTTAGAAGAATTCTGATTAAAAGGAATTCAGATTGGGTAATTTATTGACGTCATGAATGTTCTAACTAGTTATAGAGTTAAAGTGAAACTTTTCTAGTCAGAGGCCACATCTTTTATCACCAAGCAAATCTTTTATGGATTCCTGATGATTCTTTTACTAATTTATCTTGATTATTCATATTAGTATTCATTTCATAACTGTCTTAAGCTTTGTGGCAGAGAATTTTATTACATATCTTAACATAAAACAGTGTTGTTTCAGAGGGCCGTAAAGTAAAGTAAACACCAGCAGAGGTCCCTGTACCTAACCCTGAAAGAATTTTACCAGATCTGATGGACCCGCTGGAGAGAAAACCTAGTGGTTAGGTCATCGGCTTTCCATCCGGAAGGGTGGAGTTCGATTCCCAATGCCGTCAAAGGCCCACTGAGTACATGCGATATACGTGCTCATTAAATCTGTGGAATCGAAAGTCCTGTGGTTCGTCGTTGAGTATTTACCATGGGTGCAATGGTCTGGAGAAATTTACCTCCCCTTCAAATCAATGCCAAAATTGAGAATTGATCCTCTGGTGCTGCCATCTATCGAAGGATTTGAAGAGCAAAGTCGCACTTTCACCTTCATGGTGCTCTGATTAAACGAAAGACGTTCCCAATTGACTTAAATTCGCATAGCCAAGCTCGGCTTGTCCAAGTGTCATTAGTAACAACAACAACAACAAGCAGTGCTTTTTACGATTTCAGAAAAATATCATTTACAAGAAAAATACATATATGTACTAATCCAAAGCACTTTAAATTTAATTTTATTCTTTTAATTCATTTGAGCATTTTTTATGTTTTTTGAATGAAGTAAAATCTTTAGTTTTATTTCGCATTTTAAACATAAGAGATAAAATTTGATATAGTAAATTATATTGACAATAAATAACTTATAGAATTATTTAAACAGGAATAAATGACACAATTTAAAAATTACTAAAACATTTAAAAAAAACGTATATTACTGAGAGCGTCGTTAAATCGGAGAAAGTGTAATTTCAACATCTTAATTGGCAATTAGGAGAGACTCTTATTGAGGCCAATGTTTTGTGATGAAATCACAATCTCACGTGGTTTTCGCTAACCTAAATTCTAGAATAAATATTCATATCCTACATTGAAAGAAAGCTTGTGGGTCTTCTTTTAGAGACTAAAAATTTTAATTTTTAGTTCTATTTTTAATCAAAAATCGAAGAAAATATCAAAATAAGAAAAACAAAATTTAAAAAT
Source organism: Latrodectus hesperus (assembly GCA_037975125.1). NCBI lineage: Eukaryota > Metazoa > Arthropoda > Arachnida > Araneae > Theridiidae > Latrodectus > Latrodectus hesperus. Next base: position 38,971 of record JAJQOW010001437.1, on the reverse strand, counting down.
TTCTTTAGTTAGCTGCGATAAAAAAAACAAAGTAATGAAATAACTTTTTATTCTAGTATTTCAGAAATAACAAATACCTTAAACCATAGGTTCCCAAAGTGGTCCAGGTGGACCCCCAGGGGTCCATAGGAAACCACACGTGGGTCCATTTAGATGTGAAAAGAAAACATTGGTTCACAAGTTGTAAGTTTAGATCCACGAAATATTTTCTGGTTTTCATGATAAAAAACAAACACTTTGGCTTGGATTTACTTATCAACGTAGGCAGGTAGCATTATTCACTAGGTAGGTACTCAAAAATATTCGAGATTCCGTTCAAACACATAATTGAATAGAACAATAGATAATAGTACAAGTGTACACCATATGTGGAAACTTGCAAAGTGCCGCCCATGCGTCATCTCATTAAAAGTAAGACTATTGTTTATTGTTGATTTACATTTCAGAGTTTATCGTTGATTTTTTGTCAATTGTTGATTGTCTGTAATAACCAATGTTTATAATTTTACATAACCACAAGTATTATTTTAATAAATAGAACGCAAGAAAATGTGCTATATTTTTTCCTTCTTAACACCCCCCAATTTAGGGTGATATTTTTTAGGAGTTTTGGAAATACGGTAGAAATGCAGAAGCAGGGGGTCTACCGAAAATAGTAAAACTTTGAAAGTTGTCCACGAGAAAAAGTATGGGAACCCATGCCTTAAACCATATGATGTTATTTTAGTGATAAAAGTTGACAAAAGGATTTATAGTAAATAATATAAAAAGGAGTTTTTTGAAGCTATAAGATTTACAATATGCGTACTAATAAAAACGCCTCTGAAGTTAGAGGGTAAATCGATTAAAATTAATCGACGTATGAATATTAGAAGTAAAATGAACGTTTATCGTTAAGAAATAGGGATAATATAGAAAGTAATTCGAGTGATGATTGTGCTTCATAGGAATTTTATAGAGTCACAGTATATAACAGATGAAAAATATGATTATAATATTTTTCAGCTGTTATATCAAATAATTTTGATATACATCAAAAGTTCGAACGCACTAAAATTCGAAATAAAAAAGAGACACAACTGTATTGCAAAATATACTCATACAATTTTATAACTCTATCGCTTAGAACCTGTTTGACAATGAGTTTTCAGTAGCAAAAAGCTGCTTATGTCAAAAAACGTATTGCAAGCAATTAAAAATTGTTTTTGTCAGAAAATTAAAATGTTCATAGTTTTGTTCATTTCAATCACACAGTAATGGATTTTTTGTTTTATTAAATAAGTTTTGAAGAAATATGTATTAATAATGCATAAGATCAAGGAGAGTCTAAAATTTTACATTTTATGATTTTCACAGAAACGCATAGTTTTTAACAATTGTTGCTAGGTAATGGGTTTTGATTTTCTTCAATCACTTCAAGCACATACAAACACGAAACTTCTCTTAATATGTCAATAAACTTAAAGATATTAAAGCTTGTTTGTTAAGTTTAGGCACAATTATTTTCTAGTGTCATAATCTCACTCAGATTTTTATTTATTAAACCATGCAAATAAAAAGTGTTGACTTAGCAGATTATTTTCTGATTTCAGTAGCTTTCTCATTTTTTTATTCAAAAATAGAAAAGAAAACGAAATGTTTTTAAGTGCCATAGAAACAATGAAATATGTCACTAACCAAAGTAAAGTTGTATAATAAAGATACCCCCAAATTTGAATTTTATGCTCTTTGATTGCCACTGCTTTTGAATAAGCATTAATTTTAGAAGTACATATAATTTAAGACTTGACTTTAAAAACAATAAATAACTAATGGCATTACTTTTCATTAAAAAGGAACACATAACAGCAGTTCAATATGTAGTTTTAAACAGTCATGGTCTTTTAAGGGCAAATGTGCTCAAAGTGATAATTATGAAAATTTCACTTTCTTGTCAGAAATTTGCAAACACAATGTTTAATCCTTTCAATCAATTTACATAGAAGATATTGCAACAAATGCTTTTCAATTCCTTATGAAGGTATTTAAGGAAAACCTACATTTTGACAAGTTACTTAATAATAACAGTATTTAACTTTTGATGGTGCCTCATGAAAAGAAACTTGAGATATGTATGGATTGGAATATGCAAAATGTAAACAAAATTGATTATAATTGATAATATTTTTCCTGAAATATGTTTCCACAGAAATATTTTTCCGGGATATCTTAGTAAAGGCAATGATATTAAAATTTTTATTGTTTAATATTATTTAATAAGTATTACATTGAAAAATATTAATTTAAATTTTTTTGCAAACTATTATATAATACTTATAAATTAACAAAAAATATTTTAACTAAAAAACATTAAGCATTAGAAGGAAAATTTTTTATTAAATAGGTAAAAAATAACAAAATATTAATAAGAAATAACAAAATATTTAATTTGCAACCTAGAGAAAAATGAAAAAAAGAAAAAATTAATAAAATTGTACATTTAACGTTATTTTATATAGCAAAATAAAATACAAAAACTTAATTTTTTGCCTTACAAGTCAATTTGTTTGTTTGCATTTCGTCTGGCTACTTTTAGCAGTTTATTACATGATATGGCGATTATCTGCAGAACTACATTGCCTATTTATTTATTTTTTGACTATTTTTTTAAAACATGATTTGGCACAGTTTGTAACGGGGATCGTTGAAACCAATTTATTATATTTCTGCACACTGACAAAAAATATTTCCTGACACAAATATAAATATATACACAAATATTCGCTTTTTAAACTCTAATAAGTCAATCCTGGGGCTTGAGCAGCTACTAAGCACTTCGGCTGAAGGTGGATAACCAAGCGTTATTTTTTTCTCTACTTTAAGGAAAGCTCCGTAAGAAATAGCGAACCTCTTGTTCCTTCGTAACATGGTGTTATGCGACCAGGGTTAAGGTGAATAACTGTTATAGTGCCCTATATAACGGAGCATCTAGTACATATGGCGAACTGTTATTGTCTTGCCTTACCCTATAATAAAATAAATTGTTGGGTAAACCTTTTTATTTCCTGATTTAAAACATCTGAGGTAGATTTATCTTTACAAGGTAAGAAAACTCAGAGTAAATCGACTGAAGGAGTAAAAATGACTCTTTGGATACTAGAAGTGGAAATTACATTTAGTCTATTCATATTTGGTGTAGAGTAGGAAGGTATTATCATCATGACTGCCTCTCTGAAGAGGATAAAGAAGACCACTTCATATAATGGGAATTTTTCAACTAGACCCTGTATGTATAAGATGTCATATAAGAGTGAGAAATTTTCGCATTATATTGTATATGAGCATGATGGCTATGCACTTATTCGACTGACTTCTTTAGGTGCTCTTGATACTAAAGAATTAGCTTCATGAAGGACCTTTCTGACACCATAAACAAGCTGGAAGACTTTATTACAGGTTGTGCTAGGTCATTCTGTATTTGGAGTTTATTACAAAATGTTTTCAGTAGAAAGTACCTTGAAAAAAATAATATCTATCAAACTAAAAACTAAATAGATCCGGTGAAGGCACTGCAGAAGTATACTAAATAAATACGCAATTGAAAACGTAACAAATATTTAATAACAGAAAAATATAACAAATACTTTTGGCCGATTAAATCGACCCGAGCTGAGAAACATAGTTCTCCTACAAAAGCAAGCAAAAACAAAAGTGCGACTAAAAACTATATAACAAATACAGTTATATAAAAACTATATAAAAATAAGTTGCAAAGAACGCCCTCTGGCATTCAGGCAGTACCAAGTGGGTTGCTGCGGATTGATATTTTCCACATACCTTGACTGTTGAATTCATTACAAAAGAGTCGGACTAATAAATGGTATTGTAATTTATTAAAAATAAATAATAAAAACAATTTTTAATGTATAAATAATGATGTAGAAAGGACCTACACGCATTAATATTTCAGTTGTGTTTAGTTCTTTCCGAGTTGGTATGTGGTGTATTATAGGCACGATAGTACTGGCTCACTGATCGACATCAACACTTGACCAACATGTAAACATTACAAAAGATAGAATAAGTTTAACCCTTTCATACACACCCAATAACATATCGTAATATGCTAATATAACTATAAAGTATTTTTTAATGTAAGAATTACACCAATGAACAAACGATGAAACAAGTATTTATTGAATGTAAAATTTGCTTAATATCCTTTTAACGAATAACATCGATGAACTCATGTATAATAAATTGAATAAAAATATTTACAAAATATTTAACGACCAGAGCCAGGCTTAGCTTAATTGGGAACCGGGGCAAAAATTTCTTCGGGTATCCTCCTCTGCTTTTCAACAACAAACTTTCTATTCCATAGGCAAACGGTTCCATTTTATTGACTTTTGAAAATAAACTTTTCTAATTGATTTGGCGACTCCTGTAATGTGGGGCCCCAGGACAGCTGCCCCGTATGCCCCTGCGTTAGTCAGACTCTGCTAACGACGTCATAAGCGTTTCTGTTGTTTTGTTGTTGTGGCTTATCCTCCTTTTATCCAAGGTCCATTAGACCACTGACCCGAAGAAAATCTGATACAAAAAGGGGGGAAGAATAAAGGTCCTTCTTGATAAGTGTTTCTTATTACTGGAATAATTAAATTAAGCTTTTTTTTAAAAAAAGAAAGATGAGTGTCTGGATTTTTTTATCTTTGTGAGACACTTAAAATTTTAACCTCTATTGGATTTAAATTTTAAAAAATGATATACGATAGAATTCGATTAAAATTTAACTGTTGTATAATTTAATAACCAAAAATTTTGTTACCTACTACACACAGTATATTTCATTAAAAAATAGGTTTAATGTTTTAAAAAAAAGTCCCTTTTGTTTCGTATACAAATAGCTTCTTTGAAAATTTCATAGTATGGTTTTGCAGATAAATAGCCATTAAAGTAACTTTAAATTCAACAAATGAATGTAAATACTTCCATTTTCACGTAATCTGATGTTACATCAGTAGCATACAAAAAGTTAGGAAAGTTGCTGAATTTGGTAAAAAAAATGTTTTAAAAAAAATCGATAATTTGAATGGGAAAAATTAAAAATAAAAAGCAAAATTTTTCCAATCAAACTCACCTTGAAAAATTTAATTTTGAAAAAAAAATGATTTATAGATCATGAACTGAAGGATTTAATTAATGTAATAAATCAATTTATATTCCGTAAAAAATATTTAATTATTAAAAAAATTGGAAAAGTAATAGATATACGCATATTCTTGTACATTTTATCTGTAATAAAATGCTTGTTAACCAACCAATTGCGCAATATTGATAAGATTTCGTTAAGTCGTCTGACGTCACTAAACAATATTAAAAGAAAGAGTTGCAGTAAGTGTTTTTCAGTTAGGGTCTGTGTTTACGTATAATTTTTTTATAAAACGCAAATTTATCTTTAAGAAAATATGATATTTAAAAGATAAATTATTATCTTATAAATATTATCCGATGTTTATAAATCGGATGTGGTTTAAGTAAACACAAGAATTCATAAAATTTGACAAATAATACGTTATTTTCTACGTAAAATCCGGTTTTAAAATAATTTGCAATGTGTTTTATATAATTCATTATAAATAAGTTATAAAATTTTTTCTTAGATAAGCATATTATTGGAGCTACTCAAAACAATATAAGTTTAGCCTGTTAATTTATTTATAAAGATACAATTAAATGATATTAAAAAGACGTTTATCTATAAGTTTTAAAATTCTTGTTAAAACATACACTGGTCTTCAAAATTTAAGGAACAGTTTGTTTTTCGTGGATAAGTATAAAAAAATCCACACAAACAATAAAATTTATAATTTATATAAATAATAAAAACGAACTAATGTAAATTAAATCAAAAAAGTTAGGAAAAACTTTTTTGACAGAAAATAAGATATATATATATATATATATATATATATATATATATATATATATATATATATACACGAAGAAGAGGAAAATGTGTAAACATCAGGCTTTTATAATTACGCGTGTAACTTCTGTTAATTTTCAGCTTTTGTTAGAAGATTCGTTGACAATAGTTAGTGGGTTCCCGTAATGTCTGAAAGAAGCTATTTGTCCGATTTGTTAAAATGGCGAGTGGTCGGATGGAAGGAAATGTTGATGTCACAGACTGATCCTGTAAAAGGCCTTAATGGGGCTCGCAGTGTAGTCCACCATTTCTGAAATCTATATCAAACCGAAGCTTCTGCGTCCAGAGGATAAGTTCCAGGATGACATGAGCTACAACACTAGCAAAAGACCGTTTAATAGTTCTTTCGGCCCAAAGGAGAAGCATTTCTGTGCCGCACCCTGATGCGGACCACTCTTTTGCATCAGGTAGAAGAATATCCACTAGTGCGGGGGGGGGGGAAACTTCTTCACCATGCTGGTGTCTATGTAAGGGAACCAGTTGTATGTGTCCCCCTAACCAAACGACAGAGAAGGTAATGCTTATATTGGGCCAGAGAATCCGTTTCCTGGCCCAGATGGGCCTATGTACTTATAATACACTGATGCAGAATCACAAGATAGGGTGATTCAGGACATGGTAACAAGCACCAGATACCATCAATTCAACACAGTAGAAAGACACAGTTATCGCTGTGATGAAATAAATGTTTAGGTAGGGATTGCGCTCGGTGGTCACACTGGCCTGCCTGTGTTCCAGGGGTAAAAGTGATTTCTGTGAGGTACTAGGATGAGATTTTGAACTATATGCCCATATTGGTGAGGTATGCCTTGAGGAGTTAGGTTTAGAGTAAATGGAATTATTAACTCGATCTCCAGATCCAAATCCCATATAGCATGTGTGGGACTTTCTTAGTAGACATGTTGCTTCTTAATGCCCTCCTCCAAGGTCTGTTGAAGAGTTGGGAAACAACTTATAGCGTTTCTGGTCTTCGCTTCCCATTTCGGTAACCAACAACTTAATTGAAAACATGGAAAAGACAATGCCCCCCATGCATTCAAGCTAGGGTGAGAATACCGCATAAATCCGTCATTATTCTTTTTTCTAAGAAAGAACTTTTCCAGCGAGATTACTTTTTTGCTGTAAATCATTTATGCGTTCTTCTTACGTAATTTTCTGTGCTGGAATCAATATACACCTATTCTGTGCACATTTTATCCAAATTTTGCATATCATATTCATTAATTTAAAAATTAGGCCCAAAAACCCGGTTGGCCAGCTTCTAAATGCCAGTGTATATATAAAATTTTTAAATCAAAATTTTTGTTTAAATCAAGCATCATGAACGAAAAAGTACGAGATAAACAAATATGATCCAAAATTACTTTATATTTCAATATTTCTTTACAATATATATTAAAAACAATTTTAATCAAGGTATTGCTAAATATTTGATCCAATGATCAGTAAAAAATCAAATGTTATTAAAAACATCGAAATATTGCAACATTTTTTAAATATTATTTATGAATGCTAACAATTACATTCCTAACCCTAACCACAATTACACACCTGAATGCTAACAATTACATACCTAAAGCATTTTACCTAAGCACCTAACATTGTTACCTAAACATTTTACGAAATACATAAAAAGTGGGAGTTAAAAAAATTCTCTGGTGTTGCTTTATAAAATACATTTTTTGATATGAGTTTTAGTTCAATAACTTATTTACATTTTCTAATAATTTTTTCAAGTTTTCTACTCAAGTGTTCAGAGCTGAAAAGTGTTTATAAACGATATACACACGCATATATATATATATATATATATATATATATATATATATATATATATATATATATATATATATATATATATATATATTGTACTGCATATTAATTGTATCGGTAAACATAGCATTCTTATTTATTGCATGCTTATAGAGATATCTATCGATAATAATATATTTAAATTTTTTCAATTTCATTTCACAGTAGTTAATTCTTTTTTCTCATAATAAAATTTTAATTACACACCAGTAAAATGTTTGTGTAGAAAAGCTTAACAAATATTCCAAATAAATTAATAATAATTTTGTGTTGAACTATTTAATATGTTAAGGATAAATTAAGAATGAAATACATTATTATAATAGTAACCAATTACACATAAAATCTTGATCATATAATAATGATTAGTTTTTCATAAACTGTTTCTGAATATATATATATATATATATATATATATATATATATATATATATATATATATATATATATATATATATAATAAATACAAAATATTTCAAAATTATATTATTTTCCAGAATTTTTGATAACAGATATTTTTTTATTTTTTCATACAGTACATTTTTGATCATAGGTATTTCAATTAATGAACAATCAAAAAAAATTTTAAATCTTCAAAGTTGTTTTCAGAACATAAACATATGAATATAATACCACAAAATATATCTGTAACCACACCAAAATAAAAATTAATTAAAATTTCCTTATTTCAAAAAAGTTTGTTGAGCAAAAAATGAAAAGGATAATGAATACATTAGAAAAATATCCTTTCAATTGCTCAGAAATGCAATTACTGATGATTTAAATTATTTTTTGTTGCAATGCTAATTAAGTGAATATACTATTAAAGCAATATTCAGTAGTTATTAATTTTTTTAACTACATAGAATTTATTAAACGCATAGTAAAAACATTAAACTTAAAATAACAAAAATATTGATTTAGATAAATAACCACTTCAAGATCAATTGATTAAATCAAACACAAGCAAAAACAAATCCTTCATTTGATAAAGTTTAACATTTAATTTTACTTTAATAATTAAATTATATACAAAAAGATTATAATATATCAAATTTTTTTCAAATTCATGAAAAATTAAAACATTCCGATTCAGTAACTGTTTCTTACTAATGATGTTTGGTTGATATTTTATCCTGCATATGGTGTTATAATCCAAAACCATACAGTACAATATGGAATAGATTTTCTTTTAAGAAATGTGTACGAAATGATAAAAAAGCATACAAAACTTTGAAAAAGAAAATAATTCACCTTTTTGAGTGCACAGAGTAATCAACGAACATTCACTGCGAACGCACAGGAATAGAGCAGTTTAGCAGACAAGTCTCGCAGGAAAACAACTGAGACACGCGGATCGAATCGCATCCGAGGACGGAAGACGCTTTCAACTGTGACCTTGGTCTCTTCCCACACGATTTTCTCGTCTCCCGCCGTTCTACCCCATCCCTAACTCTCACTCCCCTAGTTGAAAAAAAAAAAGTTGGAGTTACCATTTATAAAAAGAAAGGAAAGAAAATCTCTTGAAGCGCTCCTGTCTTTGAAATTCTGATAAAGAAAGAAAGGAGAAAAACAACCTTGGAAACGAGTAAATGAAATTTGACCAGAACTCTTTTAAGAGATGATTATTTTCGAATTTTTGCGGAAGTCTATCACATAAAATGATAGCATCAACGCTACTGTTGTTGTTGTTACTAATGACACTTGGACAAGCGAAGCTCGCTATGCCTTGGCTATGCGAATTTAAGTCAATTGGGAGCGTCTTTTGTTTTAATCAGAGCACCATGAAGGTGAAAGTACGACTTTGCTCTACACACATGCCATAGGTACCCGTTTATAGGGTAGGCAACCATTCACACCTCATTTATACAAGGAAAGGACAAAGACAGGATGGATTGAGAGAGAAATTACATCCATGCCCGAACCGGGATTCGAACCCAGGAACTCCTTATCCACAGTCAGGCACGCTGATCTCTAGACAAGTTGGGCGGCATTAATGCTACTAATTTTAGAACTGAAATAAAATAATCCACCCAAGAAAAATTGACGTGAAATCAAACTGTGATAAAATAACAAGAATTAAACTTATTTAATTAAAAATGAGTACTTGTGACAACATTACCAAATTAAAGTTAGTTTTGAAATAATGATATGCATTTTATTTCATCAACAGATCTTGGTTAAAATAACAGGAAAATATGCCTTGGGCAATCATGTATACTTTTCGATTGTGTGTTTAAAATTGTTTTGATAGTTTAATTAAAATTCCAACCGATTTCATAGCCGATTATTTAACTCGTGAAATTCCATTGTAAGATTTTCTCTATGTGTTTCGACATAAGCTTCTGTCGATTTAGAAAATCTTTTAAAATATTTTTTTACATATTTATTTTTTCCAATACAAAAATCGAGATAATAAAATAGCTCAATAAGAACTAGTTATTTTTTTATTTAATAATTTTAAACAAACAAGACAATGATTTAAGTTTTACAATTCTTTAATCATTTAATTTCCAGCTGCAATTTCTTTGATTAAAAATTTCAGTGTTAAAATAAAAGTAAAATCATAATAAAACTCAACTTGAATTATAATGATACATTAAATTAATCAAAGTTCGTTATAGTGAAATAAAATTTTTACGTTTGAATTTTTATGTAACAAAGAGCCATTAATACTTTAGAAAATTTAAAGGAAAATTTAACTTTAACTGTAAACATATAAAGAAATAATTGGAATCAGTTAAGTACAGTTTACCATCTAGTCAATTTTGAGTAATACACAAAAATTTGAAAAATTGAAAAAAAATAATGAATATCAAAAAGTAGCATTTAACATAGAAAGAAACGGAAAAATGCAAATTGATTGAGCAGAAAATGATTGTAGACGTTTAAAACTTATAATGAAAGTAATGTAAAAATTCCACATATAAAAGAATAGCATTTAATCTTTAAGTTCTTTTATTTACTCTTAATTAATATTTTTTTCATAAACATATATTCTGAGTACAATGTCCGACATTAAAAATTAAACACCAGAAAGAAATGGCCAAAAAATTATGCAAGTTTTCAGGGTAGACGCAACTTACCCAGGTATGCAAATGATGTGAAATGCTCAGCTCTCCAGCACACACAGGATAAATTATAACTGACAGAGTGGGTTATTACTGATTGGAAAATAATCGCTGAAAGATTGTTCTTGTTGAAAAGGGTATCAGTAATTGCAAAGGATACCAAGCCATCGTCGACGGAGTCAGTTCCAGAAGCTAGATGAGTTTACGAGGGGCATGGTGATCGGAGTGAAAAGGGCAGGTGGTCATAACGTAAATTGCAGCTGGGACGCGTCCACAGTGCACTGGCTGTCGCGAAGATGGTTGGAAGAAGAACTGTGGAACGTTTACGGGGTGATGTCAGGGTGACGTCAACACACGTGGATCGAAGTGTTTGGCGGAAAGCGGTGGCGGCCCCGCAAAGCACCTCTACCAAAAATCTGCGGCATATGCAAGATACCCAAGATCCTTTTATATCGAGCAGAACCATTTGCCGTCGATTAGTTGCTAGTGGCCTACGCCTGGAACTGTGCCGGATTAGTGCGACGTGGACGGCGGGGTGCTACAGAATCATCTTCTCAGATGAGTCACGCTTCTGTTTCTTCAGTGATAGTCGCCGTTCAATCCTACAGCAATTGGGGAGCGTCCTACCGCCTAAGAACGCTGAATCATGGTTTGCGGTGCCATTGCAAACGATTCCAGGTCGCATCTAGTTGTACTCACGACACTATAACAACCCAACATTACGTGGATATGAAATTCTTAGATGCTCTAGGCAGAAGATACGTTTAATCGTAGGCTTCATAACTGGGCACTACTATTTCAGAAAACATCTCCATAAAATGGGACTGTTTCAGCAAGACCCTATCAGCAGGAAATGTCATATGCAAGAGGAAACGGCCAAGCATATCATTTATGAATGCGAGGCTCTTGCCCTCCCTAGATTAACCTCTTTAGGCATCATCCATACTAGAGAGTTACACCTAGATTCCATTAAAGGGTTATCAGACTTTATTAATAAAGTGGGTGATCCGAGCAAATGGAACTAAGAAACATTGGGTTTGGAGTTAACAGTACAAAATGCTGATAAAAGCAGAGGTGCTCAATGACATACAAACCCAACTCGAAGAAGAAGAAGAAGAAGAACATTACGTGGATAATATGCGGCGGCCGGTGACACTCCCCTACCTCCAGGGAGTGCCCAATGCCCTTTATTAGCAGGGTAACGCCCAACCGCACATTGCTCGCATTAGCCAAAGGCGTGCTGCTGCTCTTCCTGTAACCCGCAGCAGAGTTGCTTGTCAGATGGGGGTGGGTTCTAGAGGTTTTCATGGTTTCCCTCTAGACTAGCGTAAATACGGTCCACCTTCCCACAAAGTCCCCCATGAGGTCACTCCCTCCCCAGCCCGCACATGTAAAGGTGACGTTCACTGCGTGGACCTCACCTCGCGATCGGGGAAATAAACGTGGGAAATGGCGCGTACGCGTTGGGTTGGAGGATTGGCTTGTCTGGTTTGTTCCGGTATCGAGCCAAGAGACTTTAGATGGCAGACCAGTATCGGTCAGACAGAGTGATAACCCGTCTGCTCGGAACGCGGCAACTGGAACGGCTCTGCTTTCCGGGCCCGACAGGGGGGCCTCGTTGTCTGTCTGTGAGGGGTCTTCCCACGCAACGGACACTTTCAGCCTTAAACTCGCTTCGCGGGTTGTCCGCCTTCGGCGTCGGAATATGCCCTGCAAGATGTAAAGCTACTTTCCTGATCACCGTGCTAGATCTTTCACCAATCGGAGACGTTTGGAATATGATTGGAAGATATTTGCAGACCATGTCACTGATTCCTTCAGAAGATGCACTTTAGCAAATGGTTGACAGGGAATGGAGAGCCTTTCCTCAGGACGCGTTATGTACTCTCATGACTAGACGTGTTGCTTAGTTTATAGCAGGCCATGGTGATCCTACATCTTACAGACCCGACCATGTTCTCGCTCTGTTTCATGCACACTATTTTGAAATACAGACCATTTATTGTTCGTTGCTGTCTCTCTCTGTTTGTAGAGTTTCGTCTCTTCCTGTCAATCTTTTCTTGGTGTTGCATTTTCAATGTCGAGCTGTGTATGTAGAAACTAATTTGAATTACCCTTATGCTTGAAGCTATATACATGAATGATTCATAACTGGATGTTAGTTTTATACTTTTAACAAAAAGGAAAATTCATTCACATAATATGCCTATTACTTTCCTTAAAATAATCTTGATGACTTCTTATAAATATCTTGCTTTAAATTTAATGTAGTTGTAAATTTAATGAAAAACCAATATTCATATGGTATGCTAATACCCCATTCCGATCTCTGTAAACCTGTGTCCCCCATATCATTGTTGAAATGTTCCAATTGAGGCGAAGGCCATAAATTACGTTTCTATTTCAGGCGCATGTCAGAATACATCATGCTTTACTAATTGGGATCAGGATAAACAAGAAATGATTTGCTTACTACGCGAGACGAAATTAAAAATTCACAGACTTTTCTTCAGGATATGTATTTCGAAGGAAAATATTACAAAGACTTATAGTTTAGTGTTCAATTCTACAAGCAAATAAATTAAAATAAGTGGTTTTTAAATGTATCTCTCATATGTGCCCATACAATCTACAATACAATCATTCTCAGAATTAACAAAATTCCTATTTTATTTAGAATCTAAAACAATTCGAGATAGGTGATTTGACATAATGATAAATATAATCAAAAAACCATGTTTATATCCAGAACCATATATATTAAAAATACTCAGAAAGCTAAATTAGAAATGTATAGTGCTAAGGTGGAATATATTTCTAAAATAGGATTTTATTGCTGTATTGTGTATCGTATGATTAAGTCACTTCTTATGGGTGTAGCAGCTCTGTAGAAAACAAGTATAAGTTCCCTCAGCAGTTGACCTTGAAAGGGGAAACAGAGGTCATTGACCAGGAAAAAACCTATCTTCTCCCGGATTTCCTTGCGCAATCACTCTCAGACAGATAGGAACAAATTCCGTTTCCGGACCATGTCATTCGTGTTATTACCTTCCTCCCACTCTCTAAACATGGCCCTTTCTGCCACAGGAAAATATTATCGAGTGAGGACATCTCAGTCACCAAAAGCGGTTATTTTTTACGAAGACTTTTGGAGCCTCGCGACTGAAATGAATGACAACAATTTTTTGTATTTTGCAAATGAGATCTATTAATTTTTCCTTTACATTTAATATCCAGAAAATATAAGAATAAAAAATAAATTAAAAAAGTAATATTCTACTAAAAATAAATTTAGGGCATGCTAGTGCAATTTACAGGCCATATGTCGTGTGTTTTAGGAAAACATTATGTCTGTCATTTTGTGGAAATAACGTCAAAACATTGCAGGTGTTCTAATAGCACTGCTGTGTAAATAAAAAGGTATATTTCGCAATGATAATTTGATTTTGAATCATTCTTTTACTTCACTGTTTTAAAAATTTTACAGCTAATTTAAAAATAAATATATATTTATTAGGTTAAATGTTTTTGTTGAGTTATTTAACAGAAGTGTTTCATTGTTGCTTTATTGCTGAAGAACTATGAAATGGTATCAAGTTCGGAAACATAATATGTAAAACAGAAGACGCTCGTTTTTATGAATTCGTACGGACCGGTAATTTAGTTCGTAAAATACACTCATGTCCATAAATTATGGATAATTCAGAATCACGCAGAAATTGAATTCTAAAATAAAAAGTCACACATATCTTGAATGTAGAATTATCACACATATCTTGAAGAATAATATGCAAATTACAAGAAACCACCAGATGGCGCTAATAGTATGTCACAATGACGAGAGTGTAAGAGAGGGGTATGTAAGAAATGGTTGCAAAGAAGTAAAATTGTTCACAAGCGCTTTAAAAATTTTTCATTGCAATAACCGCATAGTTACGGCACAAAAGAAGCATTAGAATGATATTTTGATATTTTACGTGGTAGAATTATCGGCCATCTGGAATGTGGACGTATCCAGCTGAAAGTATCCGAGGAACTTGGAATCGTCCAGAGTGTCGTTGCCAGGCTTTGGCAATGGTTCAAGATGATGGGAATGTGAGCAGACGTTACAGCACACGTCGCTCCCGAGTTACAGCGCCGAATGAGGACTGGTATTTGGCAGTTACTGCCAAACGAAACAGACGGAGTACAGCATCAGACCTGTCTCGTCAGCTCTCTTCAACTACCTACAGTTTCAAGGAAGACCGTGTACATATGCTTAGGGCACATTATTCTATATGCTCGAAGGCTTGTCAGATGTGTTCCACCTACCGCAACTCACTATCGTCTGTGGTTAGCCTGGAGTAGAGAGCATGCATTGTGGACACTGCAACAGTGGTACTGTGTGATGTTTTCCGACGAGTCTAGGTTTAGCTTTCAGTCTGTTTCTCGCCGGACTTTCATAAGGAGAGGGCCAGGTACCCGTTACCACCAAGAGAACATTATTGAATGACCGTTATGGTGCTGCAGAATTAATCGTATCAGGAGGAATTATTCTGGGTTCTAGAACTAGCCTGCATGTTCAGAATGTAACCATGACAGGACACATCTATCGGGATGTCATTCTGGTACAACATGTACGTTTGTTTCGGCGCCATGGGTGCAGAATTTCTGATTATGGACGACAACGCCCGTTCTCACCATGCAAACATTGTAGACAAATGCCTTCAATCGAAGGATATCACTCGTATGGACTGACCAACGTACTCACCGGACTTGAATCCAATAGAGCATGTGTGGGACATGCTTGGCCGACGAATTGCAACTCGTCAACCTCTTTCTACATGTCTACCGGAACTTCGGAGTGCATTGCTTGATGAGTAATGTAATATTCGCTACGATCAGATCGATAATTTGATACTCAGCATACCTAGGCGTTGTACGGCCTGCATTGCATCGTCTGGGGACATACTATGTACTAACCATCATATCAACCATGTTAAATTGGTTTGTTTTTGTAAATAAGTTCTTTTTTGAAATTTGCTCCAGGGTGAAAAATCGCAATTTTTACTAATGAATGCGAAACATATAGCATCATTTTTGCTCTTTGCCTTTTGTTTAATAAATAGACTTCAGTAGAAATAAGTCATATTTCTCTTGCTTCTGTCTCTTTCTTTGCCTGAACTGGCATTATCCTTAATTTATGGATACGAGTGTAGAAAAATAAGGTATTAGGTTATTAAAATCTGATCTTTTTTACCAAATTACTTCTTCTTAATTAATCAAATACTAAATTAAACTAAACTCCGTGGCACGACCTACAGTGCCCATACAAGGGCTAAGGCCTACAGTGCTCATAACTGTTTTCATGACCGAGGGCGCTGTTGTAAGAAGCATGGTCAGCCTAAATCAGATACTATTAGAAAAAATATTTGAAACAAGCTATAAGAAACACATGCAAAACAAGATTCATACTCAAAAACAATATTTACTTTTTTCCTATTGCTGAAAAATTAGTAATCATTTATCTTTTTCTGATTAGAAATTACATTTTTAAAAGTACATTTTTCCGTTTCTTCCATGTATAAAAATCAAGTCATTGTTTTTTCTCTCAAAAAAGTGCCTAAATTCTATTAGCCATTGTGTTGCTTATTTTGGAGACGGTCTTTGCACAACATCATTTTCTTTTTGTTTGATACCTGAAAGTTCTCTATCTTTATAATTCACAATATTCTCAATAATTTCATCACCCAATATTTCATTCTAAGTTCATATTTTTTCTATATTCTTCAATGTTTCACGTGAGTTCATATTTCAAAAACCATCGAAAGAAATTTCATGCAGCAAAGTGATTCACTGTGGTAGTTCAAATATCAGTGACTCATTTTCGCTCAAGTCATGTAATTGAGCGAAAATCTGTATGTTGAAAGCTCTCAATATTGTTTTTCCTTCAACATCATTCCAATTGGCAAATGCAGTGCTCCTAGAAGGTCAATTGCATAAGGCTGCTCCAACCCCATAATTACTATTTGCAAAAGTACTCTACGATATTTGCAGTTGTATCTTTTGATATTTCTGGGGATGGCAGGACAAGTATTGGGGGTCTTTTGCTTGGTCCCTGCTTCAAAATCACGAAGACTCTAACCGGCTGCTTCTACCAAACTGGTAGAGCCCAACTCAGGGCTGGGTAAAAAGAAGCTTGCTGATGCAACAACAACTTGAATCTGTTGATTATGCCCTGATGCCTGGGATGTAAGACAGAAGTTACATTAGGCGCCGAGAGTAACTTCACACGAATCCATTCAAGATTTGGGACTTTAACATGAACAGTGCAGTTATCAACAATTAGAAGTTTACGATTCTTCAATAAAGAACATCGTTCTAAGTCTCTGACCCAATTTTCATAAAGGCTTCCAGTCATCCAATCTTTAAAGTTAATAAGATATACAGCAGGTAGTTTTTGAGCATTTTTTGAAACATCTAGGCTTTAAGTAATTCCTTTGAAAAGCTGAGGCAGTTTTTCTGATCCATTCATCTTGGCTGGGAGCAGCACTGCAACTTTTTGCTTCGCATTTTTTTTTACCAAAGTGATATTTTATTGCCTTCTAAGTTAAGTGTTTTCTCGGGTAAGATCCTAAAAAACAAATCTGTTTCGTACATGTTGAAAACATACTTTAGATTGTACTCGGAAAGTCGTGATTTCAATGTTCCTTCTTGCCATTCAATTTCCAAAATATTGTTCACAAATTCCACTTTAATAACACAATTTTCTAAAGCTCAAATTGAGTCTGGTTTTAAAATTTTTGAGCCAACCATGTGGTGCTTTAAAATCTGTTATGTGCATTTTCATAGCAAAGTAGTTGGATTCTTCTTTAATGACAATACCACCAACAGGGTTTTTCATTCCTCATTTTTTTAGCCAATCTAGCAAAACTTTTTTCAGTAATTTCGAGAGTGCTTTGGTTCATTCTCATTAAAAATTACTGTAATAATTTTTTTAAAAGCATTTTCATAGAATGTCCTTTTTATTTTACTGCAACGAATATTTGCGATGTAAAATATACTCTTTATTGTAACAATATTTATGTATTCTGTAACTTTCATCTCCGATTGGATATTTGATATATGTGTGACAGAATTTTACTTGTTTATAAGGACTTGTTTATAACTTGTGTAAAGGCCGTAAATAAAGATGTTAAGTGAATAATTTCATGTGTATTTTACAATCTTGATACATCTCAGTTAGGGGAAATTTTATTTTAGAATTTCGACACAGGTATAATGCTTCCCAGGGGTTGAAAAATGAATTTATTATTCTAAAACTTGTTTTATCATAGAGAACTTATTTAAATTAAACTTAATGTGTAAACGACTTATATTGTTACAAATAAATAATTACAAATGCAAAAAAAATTACGTAACGAAAATCAGCACCTGTTAAGGTTAACTATATGCTATTAAGTACTGATTTACAAAATCGCATAAAATGAAAAGAGATTCCATTCTTTGGAAGTTAAAAATATAATTCCAATGCTTAACGTGTAAGTCAAGGTTGATCTCTGTTATGTAGCACGATGCAATAGATCTGAAATCGTGGATGGCAACAACGCGTTCAAGATTTCACATTGTTTAGAATTAATCGCTTTCATTATGAGGATTAAACTCATATTATATCAGAAATTTCATCCCTATATACTGCATTTCTAAATTGTTCTGTTTTTTAGAACATAAAGCTTTTGAATTCATTTTATTGTTTCGAAGGCCCATATGAGCAAACAAACATCACAATACAAAAAAAAAATACTTTTAGGTCGTATTTATCTGCACTACTGCGAATTTTAAAGCGCATTAATGTATTAATTAAGAATAATTCTTTTCCTAATTCTCTGAAATGTTCACAAATTATTAACTCACCAATTCATTATATATGTGTGTGTGTGTAATATTAAATTATAGATAAGTTGAACTAACAGAATAAGAGTTCTTTGATAACGTAACTTACTTAATACAATTATAAATTTATGAATGTTACCTTTTTTACCCCTATCCTGAAGTTCTAAAGCGCAGTTGCCTGTGAATTCCTAAAACCTTTCTTAAAAATTATAACAACCCCATAGCATCTCGTATATAAATCCCCTTCAGTAAGAAACAGTACACAGATATCTCTAAACCACGGTAAGGGTCACACCTATGTTACAGATAGACAATTTAAATTTATTTCCCATCTTTTCTTTAAATAAATGCTATTTGGCATATATCTTGCCTTCACTGCCTAAACACTGATAGCTTCTTCTAAATTATATATGTAATTTTGAAGAAGCTGTCAGTGTTTAGGCAGTATATATATATATATATATATATATATATATATATATATATATATATATATATATATATATATATATATATATATATATTCAACCCTGGGCAAAAAATTTCGGTGAACAAGTATATAGAACTCTTATTTTACTTGTTCATCGAATTTTTTTGCCCAGAAAGATGCGCAACAGTCAAAAATATCATTTATATCAAGGCATTGATCTCTGACCGAACTTAAAATAGCACACTTGTAACACCCACGCTTTTTCTGCTTTTCTTATTGCGTCTGCAAAATGTTTTCTGCCCGAGATTTCAATGGCAAGTTGTCTCTGGGTGCATCTTCTTAAGACGCTTTTAATCCACAAAAAATAAATATCCTTGATCGGAGGCCAAAAAATACTTTCATTTTACGAAAAGTAATTTGTATCTGTTTATTCACATGAAATTCTTCTTTATAGTAAAAATTTAATTAATTCTAAAGTTTTTAAAAGTCACAATTCTGAATATAAGACGATTCAGAGAAATACGTGTCCTGTTAACGTAAAGTAACGTTTCCTGTAAACCAAAGTACGTAAAGTGTTCGTTATTGAAGCATGTGCCAGAATCATCGATCGTCAATTAATAATGCAAGAAGATTTAGGAACTAAATTTGCGGTATGATTTTACTATCGGAAATGTATTGAAGGTCTTCAGAAAACGGCAAAAAATTAAAAACTTCCCTGTGGCTTTGATTTTGAAGTTGACTATTTTTAAATGAATTTTGAAATTATCCATTTATTCATGTTGTTGTTGTTACTAATGACACTTCGAAAATCCAAGCTCGTTATCCCATGGTTATGCGAATTTAAGTCAATTAGGAGCGTCTTTCGTTTAAGAAGAGCACCATGAAGGTGAAAGTACGACTTTTGCTCTTCAAATCCTCAGATAGATGGCAGCACCAGATGATCTACTCCTTAAATTTTGGCATTTATCTGAAGGAGGAATAAATTTCTCCAGACCCTTGCACCCATTGTAACTGTTTAATAACAGACTACAGGACTTTCAATTCCACAGATTTAACGAGCACGTATATCGCATACACTCGGTGGGTCTTTGGCGGCATTGGGAATCAAACCTCACCCTTCCAGATGGAAGGCCGATACCCTAACCACTAGGCTACCATGGCACCCCATTTATTCATTGTGGTCATTGAACAATCTCTTTAACTGAATTTTAATTAGTTTTTTTAATTACAGTTTAAAAATTCCTGCAAAATAAAATGTTCATTTTTCTATTAAAACTAAGTCATCAAATTCTTTATTAATACTTATGAGAGAAATTCATTAGAAAAAATATATTCATTTATAATTAAATGGAGATAAAACTCATGTGAAACTAATTTTATATTCTTTTGAGTTTTCTGAAAACAAATAAACTATAAGTGTTGATTCAAGATTACAGTTTCTTATAAAATTCTTTTAATTAAGGAATTATTTTCTGCCCAGCTAATAGAAAGCTATCTTTAAATGACTAGAAAAATAAGGGCGAAGATATTTAATTCGCAAATATTTAAAATGGAGTCTGAAACAGATCTGGCTTCCTTACAGAACAAAATAAAAAAATTTCATATAAATTTTAAAACAAAGTAATTGAAAAAGAAAATAAGTAATGAGGAAAATAATTAGAAATATTTATTTATATTATTATTGGTTTGAATATTCTCACATAGAAATATGTAAAATTATAATTAAAAGAATAAAAAAGGTTTTTAATTTTGATTATTATAGTGACTATTTATATAAATAAGAAATTCTTAAGTAAATAAAATATGACTTTATTATAAATATTTCATACATTATACGATTATATAAATATATATTGTCTGAAACTTTAAGGGATAAATTTGTATCATCAAAAAATTATTTTGTATGCTGTACTTTACAGGTACAACGTTTTTAGTACTTTTATTAATTGAATCAATTTTTCATAAAGTTATAGATATAGATACAGGACTTCAAGTTGTCTAAAATTATTTAAAGAAAAATCTGTTTTATAATTTCCATGAAAATATTACCACAGAAATATAAATAAAAGTAAAACAAATTAGAAGATGAGTAGAAGGAAACAAAAACTAACTATAATTTTCTTCCGAAAGATAAATAAAAATTGTTAATAAAATATTACCTGTCACACACATTTCTAAGATTTTCACTTCTTTGAATAAACGTTGAATAAATGTTTGTAATATGGTAAAAAATATTTAATTCACGAACATTTTATGCAAAGTATAAATGAATTAATACAGTAAATAATACTCAGTTAATTTGCTGTTGTTGTTGTTTCTGATCCCCCATGTGGTGCATCATTGCTACAGTAGATCCCCAAGCCCCATAACTCTAAGGAGATCAAGAAATAGCAGGGCTTTCACAAGGAAATTTTTAGTAAATCCCAGACACAAAAGAAGTGTTAGGTGCTAGCCTGGTCAACATTACATTTATCAAGGTCACAAAAATGGCCACTAGCAAGTTTAGAAAATGTGGTTTCATCAGCTTTAGAACTCTTGAAAGCAATGCAACCCCCAGGACAACGACCAGAATCGCAATGAGGAGTAGGTGGAATGATTCAGAAAGCTCGAGCACTTTTTTTCGAATGGAATGCAACTTTGTGTAGATGATGAGTTAGAGGCATCAGTTGGAGGTGGACAAGCAGCGACCCTTTTAGCCAGGATATCCACCCAATCATTTCGACTTGACTGATACTGAATGAGTTTCATTGATTGATATTGAATCTCATTGACTGATACCGATTGAGATGGGATCCATTGCAAATATAGGCAATGGGTGCGAGAAAGTAGCACGAGCAGCCGAAAAATGGAGACCCTGACCATACCACCAACATACGACCACCCATGTAAGTATTGGACAGCGCTGCGACTGTCTGTAAGAACCCAGACATCACCAAATTAACCAACCCATCAACCACTATTTAAGTCTTGCTAGTGGCCTCATTGTGGTAAGGGGGTGTTACTAGGAAGAGTAAGGGAATACGTAGGGAGATTTTCACTCCTGGTAGGGCCTTCCTAGGCGTGAATGCCACTCAGTTTTTCCCAGCTAACATACAAAGGTGCTAAGCCAGTCTTCAAACTTCAGGTGCAATAGACCTTGGGTAATAGAAGATATATTCCTAACCCTTTATTATAAGCTTTATAATTTGCGCGATATATATATATATATATATATATATATATATATATATATATATATATATATATATATATATATATATATATATATATATATATATATATATATCATACATAAAATTTGTAAACCAACTTTGAAATCAATTTAAAGGATTTGAAGAAAATCTTGTAACTTAAGTCACATATTTTTACAAAATATATCTATAAATTTTTTTATTTTAATAATTTTATAAAAATAAATGTTTTATTCTCCAATGTAAAATTTAAACTGTCCATAAAGTATATTTTAGTACAATGTAAACTATACAGTAAAATTTAATAAATGCATACATAAAAAGCCAAAAAAATAATTTTGTAAGGTTTTTTCAAATTCTTCGATGTAAGATTTGACAAATATGTTATTTATGCACAAAAATTTAATATTTGTAGCGGAATCGAAAATAAGAAATAATGTTGCCAACGCAACATTTCTTTTCGGGAAAGAATAGACTTCATTATCGAAATAATAATGAAGTCTATTCTTTCCCAAAAAGACTAGTAAATTTAATTTACATAATTTTTGAAAACAATTTACTTCAATAAGCTAATTTAACAGCGTAACACAAAAAGGGCATGTGCTTCGTATCACTAAGATTTTTTTATTTTCATTTTTGGAAAGATGAAAGTTGTAATAACCTATAGAAATTGAGGATTTGTTATTATCTAATCTAATTTAGATTATATGGGTTTTTCTCACTAATGATTTAAGGAGAATTAATTTATAAACTTATAAGTATAATATTGCATAAGCAGAACATTTTTGAAAGAACTGAATAGAGTGCACCAAGATCTTGGAAATAAATTTTCTTTTATCTAATATAACGTTTTCCGATTAAGCTTTACAAAAAAAAAGATGCTGCAAGAAAACGAATTTTGATACAATTTATTGTTAAACAGATTTAAAAAATGAATTTTAAATCTTTTTCGAATTTCGGATTTGCTTTAGTAAAATACACATGAAAATATTGAAAGCACATTCGCTTAGACGACTACTATAATTGATATCGTTTTGTTACACATATATTTTAATGTTGATAAATAATTATACAACAAAGAAATAATTCTATTCATATATATTCTTTTTAAAAGACATAGTTCAATTCAAATTCAATAGATAACTTTTTCATGTTTTAAGCAAAGCGTATTAGTTGGTCAGCACCAATATATATCACTATTTTCACTAAAACACCTCGATTTGGTCGTTTTCCATATTATGGTACACGCTTAGATCGCATTTGTTTACATTTGTGCGTATTGAAAACTTAAGAAATATTAATAATTTTGTTACTGAAAGAGAATACTTGTAAAATCCATATATAAACATCAGTTGTCTCTATTAATCATCCAATTTAATTTTTTTTACACCATCAAAATTTATATGAACACAACATATTTTTGATTTATATATATGTCAATCACAGCTGTATTTATAATATATACGTCCACAGTGTCAAAATTACATTTACTGTTCGTGTAGGATATAAGGATAAAAACCTATACATAACGAAATTTTAAATACGATGTGTTAGCTTGTTGTTAGTGTCTTGTGCCAGCTTGGCTGGCATTATGGAGAGCGCTGCTCCACTTCTCCAATTGAATCATATTTTGGTGTGGAGTCCGACTTCCTCCATACACACGTGAACTAGGTACCCGTTTATAAGGTAGGCAACCATTAACAACCCATTCATACATAGAAAGGACAGAGAGGGAAAGTACACCCTTCTCCGAACTGGGATTCGATCCCAGAACCTCCCTATCCGTAGTCAGGCACTCTGACCACTAGACAGGTTGGGCGACCAATGGGTTAATTTGAAACATAAATTAATAAAGACATTTCCCTTGTTTTGAAATTCAAATGTATTAAATGTATTATATTCTTACGATAAGGGAAGAAATGCATTTTACTTTATTCCATTGCCACCTAAATCATTTATATTTTTAAAAATGTTCACATGATGGAAACGCAGAAAAAAGTAATAAATTTCGATAACAAATTTGATAAGAAAAATCATTAATAAAAAGCAGAATTTCAATAAAACCAGTTTTTATTTTTTGATGAAGTGATAACTGAAACAATAGAAATATAAATGAAACATACGAGCAAAAATAATTAAAATAAAATCACTCTTTCAAATTATAACCGATACCCTTCTTCATTCACATTACTAATTTTTTTCTTAGTTTGTTCATTATGTTAATTTATTTAACGGCTTGATAATGCTTTTATAACACTCAACTTTAATTAATTTTAGCATTATTTGGTAAATTATCTTTTGTTAAATTAGATTTCATTTCTGCTAAACTATAAAAAATGAAAAAGAAATTTTTTTATGAAAACGCTGAAAAATCTTATACTGATTAATTATTACAATAATGTCTGGCTAATTGCAAAAATAAGCTAAAATTAATGTCATAACATATAGTTAATATATAAAAATATAATAAAAAAATAGTACTGATTTAGAGCCTTATACGAAGAAAAGTTAAAAGTAAATAAAAATAAACAATTTTAAGAACCATAAAAAATTTTCTCATGAGTATTTCTATTCCACAATTTTCTTTTACTGATTTTAAAAAATCGATTGTAAAATACCAAATTTGGAATGTCACTAGTTTCTGAAGAGAAAGAATATCTATTAACTAAACAATTAATTAATATTTAAAAATATTTCTAAGAAAATTTGAATTTGCAATGTTATTTTTTTAAATGGATTAGTCGCGTATAATGATTTATTGATTATAATCTAAACAGTTCAAAAATACTTGATTATTAAGTGGCTGTAAAAGTTTTATTAATATTTATAAAAATAAATTTATAAGTAGTATGCATTGCATTAATATGGTGCGATGGTAAAAACAACTGTAAACAACTTAATCCATTTTTCAGCAGGTCGAAAACGTTTTTTGAATAAATCTGTTCTATTGACAGAGGACGATGTCCAAAATTTTGATTTAATTAAAAAATATTAATAATTTTAATAAAAAGCTGAATTTTTTCAAGATGTGTGCATAAAAAAGAGATATTTTTCGGTAATTTCACAGAAATAAATAATATTAATTACAGTAAGTATTTAAAGATTTCATCTTTTATGTCCCCGTGGTTCTTAAAGTTGTTTTCGGTTGAACTCGATTTATCTTACGGTTTTGAAAAAAATGATTCTAACTTCCGAAATAAATATTACCAATTCTAAGACATCCGGTGTATTTCCTCATTTGTAAAGATTTCCAAGAATCAATGTTCAAAAACACTAGATAAGAAATATGTTTTATTTTTACTTTCGTTTAGAAGAAATACATATATTTACCCTCGATCACAAGCGTAATAGGAACCATTATAAATAATACTTTGTGATTTTCTGTGTTTTTTAGTTACAATTAAAATGAATGAAGACATCATCTGATTTTCTGTGTTTTTTAGTTACAATTAAAATGAATGAAGAAATCATCTGATTTTCTGTGTTTTTTAGTTACAATTAAAGTGAATGTAGAAATCATCTCAACTTTTTTACATGCTTCCTAAATGATATGAGTAATTGAGTAATTGATATGCCTAGAATTTTAAATTAAGAATTTCATCAGTAATTGATATTCTTCGAATTTTAAATAAGCGATCAGCAATTGATATGCTTCGAATTTAAAATAAAGAATGTCATCAGTAATTGATATTCTTCGAATTTTAAATAAGCGATCAGCAATTGATATGCTTCGAATTTTAAATAAAGAATGTCATCAGTAATTGATATTCTTAGAATTTTAAATAAGCGATCAGTTATTGATATGCTTCGAATTTTAAATAAAGAATGTCATCAGTAATTGATATTTTTCCAATTTTAAATAAGCGATCAGCAATTAATATGCTTCGAATTTTAAATAAAGAATGTCATCAGTAATTGATATTCTTAGAATTTAAAATAAGCGATCAGCAATTGATATGCTTCGAATTTAAAAAAAAGAATGTTATCAGTAATTGACATTCTTCGAATTTTAAAAAAGAGAGCAGTAATTGATATTCTTCGACTTTTAAATAAGAAATCAGTAATTGATATTCTTCTAATTTGAAATAAACGATCAGTCATTGGTATGCTCCTAATTTTAAATGAAGAATTTCATTAATATTAGATACATTTTGAATTTTAAATAAGTAATTAGAAATAAAACAAAATCTTCATGATTTTGAATTTACTTTCTAGCTCAAATTCTAAAAAAAGTTAAAAGTCACGAAAATTAAAATTTCTGAATGATTTACGCAAAAAAATATGAGAATATAAAATAATTGTATCAATTTTTAGAATGATATGATGCTGAAAAACTGAATTAAATTATTTATATAAGAAATTATTCTCGCGACGTGATAAAGTATTTTTAAAAACATGAAAATTATAAAAAAATTATAAATTAAGTTATAATTTAATAAACATTACAGCTATAAGCAACAAAAATTTTTTGTAAAAATTTTCAGACAAAAAATGAATACTTTTTTAAACGTATCATTTATAAAATGCTCCGAATTTTAAATGAAGAATTTCATTAATATTAGATATATTTTGAATTTTAAAAAAGTAATTAGAAATAAAACAAAATCTTCATGATTTTGAATTTACTTTCTTATTCAAATTCTAAGAAAGTTAAAAGTCACGAGAAAATTAAAATTTCTAGAATGATTTACACAAAACTATGAGAATACAAAATAATTGTATCAATTTATTTCAAAAATGCAAATAAATAGGCTTAAAGCTAAAGAGATAAAATAAAGTTTGTCTAGAAATTATAGCAAAATTTTTTCCAAACAAAAATGAAGTTGAAGAGCAAATTTTAAAAAGAGTAAAAGTTACATATAATTAATTTAAAGTTCCAGTAGAAGAAAAGTAATTTTAAAGATTTAGTATTTTTATGTCTCAATTTCTTTATTTTTCTAATATTGCAATCAGTAAGACAATAAAGATTGTTTCAGAAAAACGTGAAAAAGAGTAACCGCATGTTTTACATTTGCTTGTTACAATTTCAAATAAAATCATTTTGGAAAAATTATCAAATTGTTAAAAAGTTATAGCTATGCATAAATAATTGCTGAAAAACTGAATTAAATTATTTATATAAGAAATTACGCTCGACGTTATAAAGTATTTTTAAAAACATTAAATTATAAATAAATTATAAATTAAGTTATAACTTTAATAAACATTACAGCTATAAGCAACAAACGTTTTTTTGTAAAAATTTTGAGACAAAAAATGAATTATTTTTGAAAATTATTATTTATAAAAATATGAAATATTTATTATTGTACTAAAAATTTAAATTAAGACAATCGGTATGAAGTTTTAATATCACAAATCTTTTTTTTTCTTAAGTTTTCGAAATTGGTTTAATAATGAATTTTGTGGTATAATAGAGTGCTACCAAAATTCTATGCACACAGTTCATACTACTCAAATAGAAGAAGTCAAAAATAAAAACTCATTTTTCGTTCAACAAAATGACCATATTAATAAATAATAATAACTCACTAATAATGGCTCAAGAGACAAATATATTAATGTATCTCGAGAACCGTGTACTTCATTTTATATATATATTTAATTTGTCTTTCAAAATAATGGAAATTTTTGTGTGTTAAATTTATAACTGTATAATAGCAGTAAAATTTCAGAATATATTTTAATTTCATAACTTAATATAAATTTATAATTACGCAAACATAAAAGCAATTTCGAAAGAAAAATGTCAAAGTAATAAAATCACATTTAACGTAAAAGCAACAATCAGAAAATTCTTGCTTTAATGTTAAATGTGTGATTCTGCGGTTTACGTTTTATTTTTATTCGTCCAGAATGGATTGCAATCATAAAAAAAGCTTGTTTATTCTTGGTTTTCACACCATGCATAGACTCAAGAAGCTTCTTTAAGATTTCGTAAAATGTCATCGGCCGGAAATGAAATCACAGAAAATTTGCAATCTATCTCTGACCTCATTAACAAAGAGAATCTCTAATTTAGTGAAAAGTACAAATAACACAATTAAGCCAATTTTTTTAAGTATATTTTAAAAAATATTTTTATATAAAAAATTTGTAATTTTAAATATAAAAAAATGCAAAATTTATAATATTGTTTAAAGCACAGTTTGAATGATAACAAAGAAAACAGCTTCTAACTAATTAATATTGCGTCTCAAAGCTGACCGATGGCTGAGTGGTTAGCGTTCCTGAATCCTGAGCTGTTGGTCTGGTTCGAATCCCGGTTCGGGCATGGATGTTTCTTTCCTTCTCTGTTCACTCTGTGTTTCTCTGTCCTTTCTTCTGTGATGTTGTATGAATGTGGTCCACCCTATTAACGGGTTAGTGTTGGTATGGCGCGGGTAACACTACTCGCCTCCGTGACTTGGTTCACAGGTGCCCGCTGGGTAACGACAAATTAGTTTTAGTTTCTGGCCTTGTTGTGGCATAGTATTCGTCACCCAAGTGTGCCCGCCGTTGGGTAAAAATATTACGTCTCATATTCTTTCTATCATTGGTGAAATTAGAAACAAGACTGGATTCATTATCCACATTTCAGTCTTTATTTTTAGTTGACCTAAACACTTTAGCTGATAATCGCAAATACTATACTTCCAGCTGCAAGCGAATACGGACCACCTCCAAAAAGTCCCTTTAATGGGCACAAGAATACAGCCTGTGATTGTTGTTGCACCAGCATGCTTACTCGTAACTAGCCCTGAGTTGGGCCCAGAGGTATCATTTCACTTGTAGGACATTGACACAAGGCCCAGTTTTAACGTGCCCCAGGCGCCATAAGCGAAACAAGACGACTCTTCGGTTATGCTTGCTTGTTTTGAATTCAGTGCCTTCCGATAATGAGAAAGATGCCCTAATCAATCAGGCCACAGCGGCCTACAGCCTGCAAATGTAATGCTAACGTTCTCTGTGAGGACGGCGCCGCACGAACCGACTATGTTCTATGATTTTGTATTCTCAGTAAAAACTAGGGAGGGGTGCATCTAAGTTGGATTAACGGAATTGATGCGTCTGGCTGTATTCCGATATCAAACCCAACTGTTTTTGTGAAGTCACTACGCGAGCCCTTAGTCTTGGGATTTAAATGTAACACTATGCGAGCCGGCTCAGTCTAGGAATTAGGTTTTATTTAAATAAAAACGGAAAGAGTGTTGCTTCCCAGTAAGGTTGGTGGGGCCTTTCGACTCAGTTGTTAAGGTATAGAATTGACTGCCTTTGTGTGAAGTGTCACAGCGATACCATCGACCAGACAGCGCATTAACTCACATCGACTAGCTACTGTTGCTCCTTGTTGGCGACTATAGAGGTCAGCGCTTGATGCAATTGCTAAGTGAATGTATGAGCTGCTATACTGCTTGGCAGGAAGCATCTATATCAGCCAAGACCCTATAACTCATTCATCAGTGAATCGCTCCAGATGCTATTCACAACGGACGCTTCTGCTAACAACGTACCCAGCACCCATCATTTGTCAGAGACTACCTTCAAAGGGCGAACTGTGTCTCACCAAGTCACGGCAATAGAGCTGCATGTCAGCTAGGTGTGGGCGCTAGAGGTATTCTAGGTTTACCTCTTGCGGAACGTGAATATAGCCCACTTTCCAGCAAATTTCCTCTACAGGACATACGATCCGAAGCATCAATTGTAATGATGACGTTCTCTGCTAGGGGGTCACTAAGCGAACCCACTTAGTCTTGAGATTTGATTTTATTTAAATAAAAAAACAGGAAAAAAGGTTGCTTCCAAATTGGGTTGGTGGGACAGTTTGTCTTTTGTATTCTGGTATCGAACCAACTGCCTATGTCAAGTGCCACGGCAATACTATCGGCCAGGCAACGCATTAATTCACCTGCACTAGAGCGCTACTGCTGCTCCTCGTTGGAGACTATAGAGGTCAGCACTTAAATGCAATCGCCAAGTGAATGTAAGAACTGTTATACTGATTGGCTGGAAGCATCTATATCAACCAAGACCCTATAGCTGATTCATCAGGGAATCGCTGCAGATGCTATTCCCTACGGACTCTTCTGCTAACAACGTGCCCAGCACCCAACATTTGTCAGAGACTACCTTCAATGGGCGAACTGTGGCTCACCCAGTGACAGCAATGGAGCTACATGTCAGCTCGGTGTGGGCGCTAGAGGTATTCTTGGTTTACCTCTAGCGGAACGTGAATATAGCCCACTTTCCAACAAAGTCCTGCTAGAGGACACGTGATCCCAAGCAACAATTGTAATAATGACGTTCTCTGCAAGGGCGTCTCTACACGAGCTGGCTTAACCTTGGAATTTGGTTATATTTAAATAAAATCTCGAAGTGTTGCTTTCAAATTAGGTTGGAGGGGGCAGTGCGACTGGTTTGTTCCGGTATCGAACCGACTGCCTTTGAGGAAATTCACAACCGTACCATAGGCCAGGCAGTCCATTGACTCATCAGGATTTCTGGAACAATTGTGTTTTCCTGAACCGTCAAAGGAAATCCTGTGATTTTCCAGCGATGTTTTTATTTCATTCAGCGGACACATGCAGCCTCAAACTCGCTTTGTGAGTAGGCTGTCCACCTATGGTTCGAAATAATATTAAAAAAGCGATAAATTTTGGCTTCTGTAACAATTTTTTTTAAAAATATGAAAAGGAAATTTTTAACTTCATGAATCAAAACTGTTTTTTGACATTCAATTAGTATATAACTTTATATACTAGTTGAACTAGTATATAACTTTAAAAGTAAATCACACTGGCTGAATGTAAAAACTGATTTTTATCCAAACCTATACATATTTGGATTACAGACTTAACTCTAAAATGGGGGTCGCAATACAAAATATTTTTTAAACATTAATGATATTCACTGTCATTGATAGCAATTTTAGAATTTTATCTTAGATTTATTAGTTTACTATACAGTTCTCGTATGATATAATTCCAAAAGTATAAAGTAAAATAATTTTCAAGGAATGGGGAAATCAAGTAACTGATTTTTATGATCGTCAAAAGACAAAAAATTTGTGCTGTTGTCTAGACAATCAGCAGTGGACAACAAACAATAACTTTTTGTCACGTAAGAAATATTGACATATCAAAACTTCAATGCCGTTTTCCAATAAATTTTATCCCCGTGAGATGTTAGTTTAATATGAAAACATGTGTGAAACATAATTTAACACGAAAATTAAGTTAATAACAAGAAAAAAGTATATTTACATTTATGAAAGCAATTTAGGTAATGTTTCGTTGTTATCAGCAGATCCACGTTTTATTTAATCTGACTTACATATTATTAGAATGAAATAAATAAAAATAGTTTCTGATTTCAACTATTTAAAAAATCAATAAAATGATTTGAAATTTTACATGATAATATACCACATTTGACAATAAATGTAGAGGCATATATTGTTTTTTCAAAAAATTTATTTTAATTCACTTTATTATTTTATGAAAATGCATCAAATATTGAGTTACAAAAATCGATTTCTAGTAGTATAAATATTTATGCAACCAAACGTAAAAATGTTTGCTGATAAAATTGTAAAAATAGTGCAAATAAAACAGTCAATCTTTACAAAAACATTTTTAAAGAACACAATATTTCTTAGAACGAAATTAGCAATTAAATTAAGGAACTAGCAATTAAAATTTTTTTTAAAACAACGACGGGCACTTGGGTAATTAGCCTTTCGCACCAAGGAAACTGGTATTGATTTGTGGTTACCCAGTGGATGGTTACCAGTCATGGAGGTGAATAGCATCACCCACGCCATCCCACCACAAACCTGCTTATAAGGTGGGTCACATTCATACATCAACTCAGAAGAAAAGACAGAAAAACACACAGAGAAAGTAACACCCGTGTATGCATCGGGATACGAACGCGAGACTCACAGCCCAAGAGACATGAACACTAACCACTCAGCCATCGGTCGGCACATCTTTAAAATTCATTCATATAGAAGTATTGTTATGAATTTCGCTTGAAGTACTTTGAGAATTTATGAAAAATTAAATAATAAATTAGTGTGTTCCCATAGTTCTTTGTTAAGCAAGTTATACCGAAGACGATCTTTTTAAACAACATTACTCTTATCTCTTATCATGATTATTTCTAAACCACTTATAAGGAAATTCGTAAAAAAATGTCGCTACATGACTGCACGACAGGATCTTTTTTCCATAGTCGCGCGCATATTTTTCATCCGGGTATCGTGATAAACTTTCAAGGCCGCTTAATAATAATTTAGACTTCAAGTTCCTACTGAATGTATAATCAGCTGTTGAAAAAAGTTTTTGACACTGTTTGCTTCACAGGAAGTATGATTTATATGTAGCTGAAATTTCCTGATTACCTACAAGATGCATTTTTGTGACAATTTAGTGAATTTAAAAGCAAATGTAATAGTTTATATTCTTTTGTAAAAATATAAAAAAAAGCATTCAATTATTCAAAGATAGAAAAACAAGTTATAAATTATAATGTATTTGAAAACTATTAGAAAATAATTTTATTACGTACAAACTTTAATGTAATTGGTTAATATAACAAAACGAATTAATTTATTATAATAAATGCTTGAAGCAAATTAACTAATTTGCTCAGTTTCAAATTCTGACATATTCAATACAGTTTAATAAAATACCTTTGTTGTGTGAAATATCTTTGGCAATAATTAATTTATAAAAATTATGTCTCTAGATTTTTCATATTAACACTATAAAAATCTTTAGTGGCAACTCAATCTTAAAGACTGATACTAATAAAAAATCTCATTGAAATAATTTAAATAGATACTAAACTAATTAAATATTATAATTTCTAAAGTACACTGCTGGACAATTGCTAAGGATGGATCACAAATTGTATTGTAGCATAACATTAAGCGAGACATGAGGCCTAGTAGGATAAAATATAGTTGCCACACTGTTTAGACATTAGAATAAAGAATATTTATTATTCTCTGGAAAGTACAAAAGCTGTGAAACATCTGAAAGAAAAAAAATAGTCATTTGATGCTGCATATGGAAAATTAGAACAATGCATATAAAAGTCAGCAGGCACCTTGAAGAAAGGTATCAGTACAAGATATGTCCATCGTGGAGTGTGATGTAACATTCCACACGTTGTGTAATACTTTGCACAACATTATCCAGCAGCTGTTGAGGCAATTTATCCCATTCCTCTGGGAGTGCACGGATGAGGGTGTTCTTGTTTGTCGGAGGATAGTTTCGACCAGCAACTTGCCTCCCCAAAGCATCCCACACATTTTCAATAGGGTTTAGATCTGGAGAACGTGATGGCCATACGAGGCGTTGAATACCCTCGCTGTCTAGACAATCCTGAACAGCGAGTGTTCGATGACATGTTGAGTTGTCGTCCATAAAAACAAATTTATCAACGACAGCACCACGGAAAAGACGAACATGAGGAAATAGAACTTAATTAATGTATTATCGTTGGCCCGTCATAGTCCCATTCGCAACCACATGTAGGGGCTTGCGGCTATTGATCATGATGCCGGCCCACAACAGGACACAGCATGTCGGATATCGGTCCTTTCCTGGATATTTTCTGGACGATAAGCAGTACCACTCTCGCGCCAGATCAGTTGCCGTCTACAATCCGATGACAGACTGAATCTAACTCATCTGAGAATAGTACGCATGCCCAGTCCTGTTCAGTCCAATTGCGATACTCACGACACCATTGCAAACGGGCAGTACGATGCTGTCTGGTCAATGGGACACATACAACAGGTCTGCGGGCGTATAGTCCTCTCCCCTCAAACGTCTGGCAACAGTTTTTCGGGAGATCTGCTTTCCTGAGGCAGCAAGAAACTGATGTGCCACCTGCTGAGCTGTGGTGCACCTGTTCCTTTTTGCTGATAGGACGATATATTTGTCTTCTGCAGGCGTCGTACTTCTAACACGACCTCCCCCATGCCGCCTACGACACATTCCAGTAGTTTTAAATGACTTCCACAGCCATGAAACAACGCTGTGAGGGATGTCAAACTCCCTGGCAACATCTGTTATTTTTCGCCCTTCTTCGATCTTTCCAATAATTCGGCCATGCATAAAATCAGATAAGTGATGTCGGGAAGACATGCCAAAAATTTCAAGTTCGTCTATTAAATCTTTCCAGTAAAACTTTGACTTGAAACAACAACTGTCCACACGCGTCAAAACATTTAAAGCTCTTATGAACGCTATCACTTGATGAACAGACGCGGAAAAAAAATTTGCATACGCATACTTCTTCTTACTACATCCCGCACTTATTCTAATTTTCCACATTTTGCTTCCTTTCATTTTGTGGTTGCTATGGATGATAGTGTTATTCGTCCTTAGCAATTGTCCAGCAGTCTATATGTAAAATTACAGTTTAAAAATTACAATTTTAAATGGAAACATAATAATAATGAAATCAAAATTTTGTACAGCACTTATAAGTTATACTTTAGTATATTTTATTTTTATCATAGTGTTCAGACACAACAGGGACACAAATTAAGTCTTAACTTCAATAAAGTCAGTTAATTATTTTAATACTTGTTTAGAAAAGTGAATCGATATGTTTTGGTAAAGTATGAATTTATTTTACCACATTAAATTATAGAATACATTTTATATCGTCATAATTTGTTCTAGTAATGAAAATTCTGTTTTATAAGTTGCCATATTTATTTTCATCGGGATTTAAATCTAAGAAAAGATCTGAATAACCTAAAGAAAACAATAAATATTTCTGCTTCTTTTATGAAAAGTACCTATCTCCCTCTTTAAAGACAAGTCGCATTTTTTAGTCTCATTATTATTGATAAACAGTAACTATTTTGAAGAAATCGAATATAATTTTTGTCTTTAACATTATTTTTATCTCAAAATTTTTTAAATGGCATATAAAATAATAAATGCATCATTGCCAGCTTAAGTCTTTAGTTGTTTGTTGTTGTGTTTCTCATCCCTTTGAGCTAAGCATGAGCCTGTTCACCTTGAAGTCCAGAACCAATAAGGGATCTTAAATCAGATTCAGTGTGGTCAGCCCCAGAAAAGATAAAATGTGGTCAGGGAAGGCTTTTCCATTGCTGAAACATACCTGACAAACTTGAAAGGAAAAAAAATCAGTAAATTCTACTGATTTTGAGGGAATAAATCAGGAGACACCACTAGCGATATTTTTGCTTGAAACAAAATGTTTAAAACGGTATTATAGCATAAAGACATTTTTACTCTTTCTTTATTTTACATTCTCACATAAATGAATGATTTATGTGAAAAATATTTTGAATTAATTTTAAATTTTAATAACATATTCATAAGTTTTTTAAAGAAACTAAGAAAGATAAAAGAATATATAACATGTTACTTATGACACTTGTGGACAAAACAAACTCGCTATGACTTGGCTATGCGAATTTAAGTAAATAGGGTGCGTCTTTCGTTTGATCAGAGCACACGAAGGTGAAAGTACGTATTTGCTCTTTTTGAATCCTCCGATAGATGGCACCACCAGAGGATCCACTCCCTCAATTTTGGCATTGATCTGAAGGGGGAGGAAATTTTTTTTTCCAGACCATTGCACCCATGGTAACTGCTCAACGACTGACCACAGGACTTTCGATTCCACGGATTTAACGAGCACATTTATCGCATGTACTCGGTGGGTTTTTGGCGGCATTGGGAATCGAACCCCACCCTTCCGGACGGAAAGCCGATGCCCTAACTACTAGGCTACCACGGCCCATATGACATGCAAAAAGAATAAACATCTACGTTTATGTCTCAATAATCATTTTAAAGAAAAACTTTTATTACACTAGTGCAATTTATAAATATTAAACTTTAAAACTACATAAAAAATACATTACTAAATAAATTTATTTCAGTGACAATTACTTTGTTTGACGGAAATATTTTCCTAATTAAATTAATGATAATTAGTAATATTCCTCCGAATTGGGTTGCTCATG
Source organism: Latrodectus hesperus (assembly GCA_037975125.1). NCBI lineage: Eukaryota > Metazoa > Arthropoda > Arachnida > Araneae > Theridiidae > Latrodectus > Latrodectus hesperus. Next base: position 2,622 of record JAJQOW010001437.1, on the reverse strand, counting down.
TAAACAGGCACATGATGTCTGCTCTGAATGTGAGTTATATGATTGCCAAATCGTAGGAGTATCGGCAGTCTAGTGATTACAGCATCATCCTCCCACTGCAGACTCGAAACTAAGAGGAATATATATATATATACAGTATGTCCACTTAAGTCCCTTGCCACCCTCTTAACTTCGGAACGGTTGGTACTATAGTTATAAAAGTGGTGTCTAGGTATAGTAAAGTAGTCATGCACTACTGAATGAAACAAACTACTGCGCCACCTGGTGTAAAACTGCGGAGTTAGCATTCCTATCTCAAAAACGGAACGAGATAGAGAGAAAAAGTGATTTACAAAGTGGTAGAGCATCCTCGATTTAGTATGAAAAGATACCTTGTAGGCATTCATGTGAAGAATACAACGGTTAAAACGCGCATTTGTTGTTTCGTGCTGTGACGGGACAAAATGATCTAAGAAAGAACAAATAGTTATTACAATATACTTTATTTAAGATATTCAAACTTCTCCCCGTCAGCTGCAATGCACATTTGAATTCACGCTTGAAGAGCACGTTACACACGTTGGAGCAAACAGCGTGAAACGTTGGAACACGCGACCGTAATGCGTCGTTTAAGGTCCTGCAATTTTTGTGGAGGAGTCGCATAGACCTGCTGTTTCGAGTATCCCCACAGGAAAAAGTCCAGAGGACTCAGATCAGGAGGACGTGGATGCTACTCTTCGAAACCGCCATACCCTAGAATTTGGTTGCCAAATTCCAGGTGCTGTTTCACTGGAGATGTCTTGTGAGTAGGAGCGCTGTCATGTTAAAACCATAGATTCTTAAGATTAAGCAACGGCAGGTTCTCCACAAAATCGGGTATTACCTTCTGTAGCAATTGTAAATATCGTGCACCCGTTAACGTACCATTGTAAAATATTGTTCCTATCAGCTTGTTATTGTAAATTGTTATTGTAAAAACCAAACGTTAATAGCATACCGCATTTGATGTTGAACGTCGACGAAACATTTATTCCAGCGCCATTTTGCAGCGCCCAGTAATGGGTGCTTTGCCTATTGTACATGCCATTGTAGACGTACGATGTGCCACGTCACAGCTCGAAACAACAAATGCGCGTTTTTATCGTTGTATTCTTCACATTAATGCTTACAAGGTATCTTTTCGTACTAAATCGAAAATGCTCTACAAATTTGTATATCACTTTTTTTATCTATCTCGTTCCGTTTTCAAGATACGAATACTAACTCACAGTTTTCCACCAGGTGGCGCGGTAGGTGGTTTCATTCAGTAGCGCATGGCTACTATACTGTACCTAGACATCAATTTTATGAATATAGCAGCAGCCGTTCCGAAGGTAAGAGGGTGGCAAGGAACTTTAGTGGACATACTGTATATATATATATATATATATATATATATATATATATATATATATATATATATATATATATATTATATTAGTGAGCAATCTATTCTGTTGTCTATTTAAGGTCCTAAAACCATTTAATAGACTTTTTTCCTGCAAAATTTCGGCCGTTTTTAAGTTTTTCACTGAAATTACCAAAAATCAGTAGATTTTCATACATTATCGGAGATTTATGAGAAATGATGAAAAAAATCAGGAGTTTCCCGTTAAAATTAGTAGAGAGTTGTCAGCTATGCTTAAATATAATAACTAAATTTTAATTTCAAGTACAAATCGAAATAACGGCTAAAAAAATTCTTTTAATCAAAGAACATTATATTCTATGGAATCAGATTTCCGATTTCCAAAGGTATTGTTTCGATCAAATTACTACTTTGATCTGAGCTTTCAACTGAACGTTTAACTCTTTGATGTTCAGTTTAAAAGTTCGAAAATGGACGTTCGCTGTGTTTCGAAATCTAATTTAGGTACCAGATTCTGTTCAAATTACTCTGATGTGCAAAAACATTATCAAAGACAAACGTTACAAGATATCAAAACTAGAAATTTGGTTCTTTATTCAATGGAATTATGTTGTTGTTGCACCAGAATATACTACATGCTTGTGCTTAGCCAGAGATGGCGAATCTTTTTGAAACGTGGGTCAAATTTTATTCATATTTTTTTCAGAATTAGCTCATGGATTGCCCATTTGCACCAGAGTTATATTTAAAAATTTTTAATACAGTATTTTTAAAGCTTAACATCTTTAAAATCCAGTTGGCTTAATGAGTAAAAATGGACGTGGTTCGACGATTTAAAAATTTTAATGGGGTTACAATTCTTAAGTGCTTCATGCAAATGACAATAAGTGTTTTAAGGAACAAGGAGTAACGAAAATTACTTACAATTTATATTATGAAATATTATTTATTAATATATATATATATATATATATATATATATATATATATATATATATATATATATATATATATATATATAGTAGAGGTTGTTCGGAAAGTAATTTCGTTTTTTACAAAAATGAAAAACGTATAACGAATGAAAATTCAATTGAATTATATATTGTCAATTCTAGTGCAAACACTGTTGCCCTCTTTTTGGTGGTACCATGAATCCACACTCTCAAAAAAAATGGTTGGTTTTTACAAGCAAAAAACTGATCCAGGTGCGAAAAACGAAATTATTTTCCGGACAA
>JAJQOW010001436.1:0-49536 GCA_037975125.1 Latrodectus hesperus | reverse complement strand
CGTGAAATGCACGGTGTTATTTCTGAGAACGGTGCTCACATTGAATGTGGTCTAACTCCTCACCGGGGAAGTTAATGTGGTAAATAAAGACTAATAATTTAATTGTATGATTGTATGTGTCAGTATTTCTCTTTTCTCACATTTTATACATTATAAAGCGCCAAAAAAATGACCTAGCGGTGATTTTTTGAACTAACATTTTTTTTACGGAATCATTTTTCCCGTGTCTTGATTAGTCTGGATAACAAGTTTGGTGCCACCCCGGCAATTAGAACGCGCTAGAGGTCGCTCCAAACACTGTCACTTTAAAAAAGATCACCCTGTATTATTTTCTTATTTCTCAGTTAATAATCCTGAAAGTTTTCAGAAGTTTAATAGTCTATAGATAAAATTATATGGTATCACAGACAAAGAAATAATAATAAACGAAATTACTAGCATTAAATTTTCTGTCGTTCGGAATTGCCGCATACAATTGTCTCTCAAAACGTCCCATGGATGCTCTGCATACGTATACGGACGGCAATAAACTTGAAAGTTCTGATTGCACCATTTATATTAGATATCAAGATCAGATAGTAAAAATCCGTAGAAGAAATACTGACTACGTATTTAAAAAAGCGAACTCATTGCAATTTTAAAGAGTCTGAACTTAAATCAATCTAAGTAATTTAAAGGTATTTGAATCTTTTCGGAACGCCATTGAGAATTGGCTAACTGGCATAATGTGAAGGGTAAGGCATCCTCAGCTAACTACACAATTTTCCCTTTTTCCTCGGATCCATTTCCACTGGATGAACGTAGACGTCGCTGGGGATGAAATTGTGAGTAGTCTGGCTACAGCTGCTGCTAGCAAGGCAACAGCGCTTATCTTCACTCTTATTTATATGGAACTATTTTCTAAATATAAGGCAAACAATCAGGGCATTTGGATGGTCCCACCAGTTCACCCATGACATCAGAGTGGCTCCTTGATTCGGAGTGGCAGTAGACAAGATAAAACTGCCCTTACCTCTATTCCTTGGTGGTCCTCTGTCATCAATGACTTTTGTTGGTGATAATAAACACTTCAAAATTTCCATTACATGTTCTTCTGCACAAGCTTCCCTGGCCACAAAGACTTATCTGGGGCTGACCAAGCAGGACCTGGCTCAAGATTCTTTATTGGTAATATACTTCTGCAGGGTGAATGGGCTTGAAGTGAATAACTAGCGTGCTCAAGTAAATACAGGATAATTAAAATCAATAGGCTTTTATTGCGAACTAAAATCAGACAAGCAACACACTTCCCTCTCACTCTGCCTGTCTGGCGAGTGAAAACCAACAGGCTATATATACAGGTAAAAATATCTTCTGATTGGTTGGTGACAATAAATATTTACATAAAATTATAACAAGCACAGGAATCATGTGCGGAAAGAAAAGTTCGTTCTAGAAGGAGAGTTACGCACATGCAGTTCTGTAGTGCGAATCGAATACTGCACATTCGTTCACCACAGTACTCCCCCGTCAGTCCAGTTGCTGCAGGGATGGCAACGGGAACCGGAACCGGACTCGACGTCCAGAGCGAGTCGTGGTGGTGAGGTTGTCGGCCGTGCACGGAACTGGACGAATGTTTGAAGATGGTGTTGGTGCAGAGTGATCGATCAAGGTATGTGCTGGCTTCGGACGATCGATAGAAATTGAAGATTTCTTTCCTTTGATCATTAATGTAAAAAACTTAGGAGTTCTGTGAACGACAAGAAAGGGACCATCATACGGCTGCTGCAAAGGTCGGCGTATAGCATCCTGTCGGACAATGACGTGTGATGTAGTGTTGAGGTCTTTGTGGATAAAAGTAGTTGCTGATGAATGCCTCGAAGCAGGTACTGGACGTAACAATCGGACGTGGTTTCGAAGCTTAGCAAGAAAGTCGGGAACAGGCAGTGCGGAACGGCTGGTTGTATCCCGGACGAATTCTCCTGGCAAACGGAGTGTCGAGCCGTAGACCAGTTCTGCTGCCGATGCGCCAAGATCTTCCTTCACTGCACAGCGGATTCCGAGAAGTATCGATGGGAGCACTTTTAACCAATTTGCAGGATCTGTACACTTAATTGCAGTCTTCAGTTGGCGGTGCAGTCGTTCAACCATGCCATTCGAAGCAGGGTTGTAGGCAGTAGTCCTCATCTTTTCAGCTCCTAATAACTTAGAAAAAGAATGAAAAAGTTTGCTTTCGAACTGCCTGCCTTGATCTGTTATCAGGATTTGAGGGGCTCCAAATCGAGATACCCAACCTGAATAGAAAGCTTCTGCGACTGATTCAGCAGAAATGTTGTGGATAGGGTAAGCTTCCGGTCATCGAGAGAATCTGTCGATGCAAGTTAAACAGTAACGATAGCCCTGAGATGGCGGAAGTGGCCCCACAATGTCGATATGTACAACACGAAAGCGGTCACTTGGTAACGGATAATCACCAATGGGAGAATGAGTATGGCGATGAATTTTAGATTTTTGGCATGGTAAGCATGCTCTCACCCATTCTTTGCAGTCTGTCTTGACAGTTGGCCAGAGAAACTTAGAAGTAATAAGCTTGGTCGTGGCACGCACTCCCGGATGGGACAGACCATGCATCATATCGAAAACTTTTCGAGTAAAACTAAATGGAACGATAGGTCGAACAACACTGGTCGACACATCACAAAAAGAGAAGTAGAGTTTGAAGATAAAGGAAAAGATTTAATTTTCAAAGAATTATTTTTAAGAAAATCTTGTAAGGAGATATCATGAGATTGTTCTTTAGCCATTTCTTCATAATCGATTGTGGTAGGAAATGAAAAAGCATGAATTCTAGAAAGTGCGTCGGCTACGCAATTTTCGCTACCGGAGACATGACGGATATCAGTCGAAAACTGACTAATGAATTCCAAGTGCCTCAGCTGTCTAGGAGAGGTTTTCTCAGCTTTCTGACGAAACGCAAACTTCGTTGCGAGGGCAAGAAGTTGCGAAATGCAAACTTCTGAAAAACGAAACGCAAATCACGTCCGGGTCACCATTGAAGTGAATAACTAGCATGCTCAAGTAAATACAGGATAATTAAAATCAATTGGCTTTTATTGCGAACTAAAATCAGACAAGCAACACACTTGCCATCTCACTCTGCCTGTCTGGCGAGTGAAAACCAAAAGGCTATATATACAGGTAAAAATATCTTCTGATTGGTTAGTGACAATAAATATTTACTTAAAATTATAATAAGCACAAGAATCATGTGCGGAAAGAAAAGTTCGTTCTAGAAGGAGAGTTACGCACATGCAGTTCTGTAGTGCGAATCGAATACTGCACATTCGTTCACCACAGGCTCATGGACCTGATCTAGCTCTGCTGTTCGAATGAAAATGAAAATGTTGAATGTAATTGATAAAACATTTTAAGGATGCAGCAATAAGAACGCACACGAAGATCTTCATTTTCATTTACCTCAACATTAGTTTTTAGGTCAAAATATTCGCAAACAGATTTGATAACGATGTGAAAAAAATGCCAAACTCTGTTCCTTTTCATATCAAAAGTGATCTTTGAACCATGATTAAAATCAACGCTGACACAAAAATGATATTTATTGATCTATTAAGCCTTGTTGCAAGGCGAACAGCGAAAGTGAAATATAAAATCACAACTTTTTTCCAACGGAGGGCACTTGAGGGTTGAACCCTATGCCACAACAAGGCCAGAAACGGCTACTCATATGTCGTTACCCAGCGGGCACCTGTGAACCAAGTCATGGAGGCGAGTAGCGTTGCCCGCGCCATACCACCACAAACCCGTTTATAGGATGAACCACATTCATACATCATCACGGAAGAAAGGATACAGAAAGACAGAAAGAACAGAGATAGATAGTTACATTCATTTTCGAACCGGAATTCCAACACAAGACCCACATTTCAGGAGTCAGAAGCGCTAACCACTCAGCCATCGGTCAGCAAAATTCTGAACCAAATGACAGAATTTTTAAAATAATGTTGTTCCAACTGTTGGTCACAGAAAATATTGGTCCGTTGGAAAAATAAGAATATAACGTCTTCAAATACATGAAAATTAAAAAAAGAACTCATTATGTTCTTTAATAGAGCGATGTTTTAGAACTCAGATTTGTACATAAACTACACTTGTGACTTCTTATCCAAAGCTTCATAATCGTACGTTTACGTGAAACGTTTTCATTCGCTGTAAAATCTTTTATTTTCCCCAAACTACAAAATTAATTTATATTAGAAATTTTCACGCATATGAAACCAAATTTATTTGCTGTGCTTGAGAAATCTTTTGATAGTTGCCGGAATGGAAATGATTTGCCCTGAATTTTTCTGAGATGATTTTGTAGAAATTACATGGCAATTGTTTGCAATTGTTAGTTTTCATTTATTAGTAAAAACTAGCAAAAGCATGGTTCGATATATTTTCATGTATATCCTCAATTTTGCCGCTTTGAAACAATCGATACTGTATTTTTGCAAATTAGAATCTCTAATGTAATGATACTACTTTGAGGAAAAGTGTATAATGAATGTTACGGATTTTACTATATAAAGATTCAAGTCAGCTGTAAAGATAATATAAAGATATGTAGATTTAATTAAGTCAACAAGAACTAAATCTTTCTGATTTCATCAAATTGATCAATTTAACGAAATCAGCATGATTTCGTTTTTAATCTGAAATGAGGACGCAATATAATCGTTATAATCGAATACCTTATATTTCAAATATGATCGATTTTTCTAAACATATCGTATAATGTGTCGCCCATTATAGGTAACACTATATTGATATTTTCCTTCAAAAAACTGCTTCCAAATATTATGATTTCAAATATTTCCCATTTTTAAAAATATTGTGCACAAATAATTGATTTATGGATTTCAATGTTATTTTCATTTGCAAATAAAGAATAAATTAAATGGAAATTGTAATTTAAGTGATAATATTTCAGTATTTTTTATATCGGAAAATCCATTCCCATTTATTGGACTGATTAACATACCTTTATGCGACTATTAAAATTACTGCAGCACTTGACGGAAAGTTTTTTTTTCCTCACTCCTTGATCATTTTTATATTCTAAGCACTATTTAGAACAGTCATGTGATTTCCAACAGAATGAAAGTAATTAATTGAGAAAATTAGAGCTCTGAGCGACTCTTACAAAGGGTTCCTTATAAATCTTGGATATTTTGATCACTTTTCAATCACATGTGTTGTTGTTGTTGTTGCTTATCCTCCATGTCTGACGGAGTCAGACTAGATCCACGAGTTCGTTGACTGTAAGGAAGTCGAAGACTAAAAGAGGATTGCTAAAGAGATCCTCCCTAGAGAGACCCATGCAATCCAAATGATGCTCAGGAGAAGCCTGATGATTTTGGCACTTGGTGCAGGTGACGAAAGTTTTCCTGCCCTCGTTGAAAGTGTCAATCACATGTTGATGTAAGATATAGAAAACCCTATAATTAAAGGTATTTGATTTGCTATATTATAAGGAGTTAAAAATAATTAGAATAAAATGACAATTTTTTTAAAAAAAATTATTATTTCCTACATGTTAACAGCTAAAATGTATGAGAGGTTTAAATTAAACCTTATAACTCATATATGGGTTAGACACTATAGCTTTAAAAATTTTAAAATTATCTATTATCTATTTTATTTTTGTGGATTATATTCTATATTCATAGTTAAAGCAAAATTGAACGTAACAAAAAATATTTTTCTTTGTAAGTTTGATTGCACAGTTTAATAAATTTTTAATTTAAATAAAGTACTTTATAGTTATAAGTATTTCCTTTTTTTATACTTTCTTTAATTTTTTATTATGTTAAATTCTGAGATTTTCAGGATCTTTCTTGGGAAAAATGATATATATATATATTCCTTGTTTCCAGGAGGGCAATAATTTGAACACCATGTTTTTCTGCAGTAACAAGGATTGCGTCTAACTTTAATCTAATAATACTTGTAAATATGTGATTGCAGCTTATTTTTAGATGGAGACTCGTTTACTTTTCGGAAAGGACACTTTTTCTTAGCCCTGACCGTACTCAAGATTTATCTGAGCGACGAGTGATGCAATGCGACTTAATAACATGTTTAGTTTATGGACAAAGGGGAGAGGTACAGCCCCTGAAAGTAAGGGGAAGTGAAGCATCCAAAGACACGGGACTGACTTTGCAACAAGTTCTAGTTTTATCTGGGCAAGAAGGAATCGCCGAGGTTGTAAATTGCGCTTTATTTATAAATTACATGATATCTTGAAATATATATTTCAAATCCTAATCTTACAGAAAGAGCTACTTTACACTAAAAATCGAATTACAATTATAAGAAATAAAATATTAATATACATTCCGTGAACTTAATCGATCGAAAAACATTTTATTTGACACTTACATGTTTTTCTTTTTTATTAATCCTGTTATTTTTAAATAAAAAAATAGATAATCGAAGTTAAATAATTGAATCGCAAAGTTGCTTGACTCTAAACTGTCATTTTATGCACACAAGGGCTAATTAAATATATAGTCTGGAACCAACAGTTCAGTTACAGTAGATTCTGAGCCACTACTAGCACATATGGTCTAGGTGTAAATCGAACCCACGAACTCTTAAACTGAAGGCAAGGGCATTTAATGTTTTGCTACCAGCTCGGCAGAATTCATAAGCAAAGTTTAAATTCTTATTTTTTGTTATACAAAAATTCTTAAGCATTATTATATAAATAATGATTAATACAATTGTTGACATGATGAAAATATTGAATAAATTGTTCGGTGTTTGTAATATTAAATAAATTTTTCATCCCGAAAACAAAAGGGGAAAGCATCAGAAATTATTCATCTCAAACTAATTAAATTAAAGTTAATAGTTATATTTGGAAGAAAATAGAAATTTTCCTTGTAATGAGCAAATAATATTATCGCAATCTTAAATTGTCCCAAGGATCCAAAAGTCAAAATTTTTTTCTGTTATTGGTAAATATTTCTCAATAATTATTTCTTGAAAATATTGATCATTTGTTAGGAAGAATGTTTTCTTTCCCTGTTAAAATTTTAAATAACTCGTAATTCTATTAAAAATATTTTATTACGAGTGTCATCCAGCGACTTTTAATAAGAAATTTAAATATAAAATTACATTTTCCAAGCATTAAATATTAATAGCCTTTTTCATCAGTTGCTTAATTATTTATATATTACTTCAAAGTTCTTAGAAGACATTTCTTACTGTGAGTTGACGAGTCTTAATGTCTTGCTTTGATTGTTGTCGAAGGTGGAGCTTAATTCATTAATTAGGGAATTAGTCAATCACATTCCTCTGTTCTGTCGCCCCCAATTGTGACGAGGAATCAAGTATTTCTCAGCTCTTTTACTCTGGATGGATGGAGATCTCTGGATTTGCGATTTAGCAATTGTTGAGAAGAAATTGATTTTTGTAATTAATTTCGTTAGAAATTCATTCATTTTGCAGTCAATAGAAATAATTAATAAATATAGTTTGCTGTACTTTGAAAACATAATGTTTATAACAGACTTTTAAAAAGATTATAGTGGTAAGACAATTTTTGGAGTATGAAGCATAATATATTCGAAATGAACTACAAAACAATGAGATTGAAAACAATGTTTATAATAGACTTATAAAAAGATTATAGTACTAAGACAATTTTCTGAGTATGAAACTTAATATATTCGAAATGAACTACAAGACAATGAGATTGAAAACATAATGTATATAACAAACTTATAAAAAGATTATAGTGGTAAGACAATTTTTGGAGTATGAAACATAATATATTAGAAATGAACTACAAGAGACAATGAGGCTGAAAACATAATGTTTATAACAGACTTATAAAAAGATTATTGTGGTAAGACAATTTTTGGTGTATGAAACTTAATATATTCGAAATGAACTACTAGACAATGCGATTGAAAACATAATGTTTATAATAGACTTATAAAAATATTATAGTGGTAAGACAATTTTTGGAGTATGAAACATAGTATATTCGAAATGAACTACAAGACAATGAGATTGAAAACATAATGTTTATAACAGACTTATAAAAATATTATGGTGGTAAGACAATTTTTGGAGTATGAAACATAGTATATTCGAAATGAACTACAAGACAATGAGATTGAAAACATAATGTTTATAACAGACTTATAAAAATATTATAATAGTAATACAATTTTTGGAGTATGAAACATAATATATTAGAAATGAACTACAAGACAATGAGATTGAAAACATAATGTACATAACAGACTTATAAAAAGATAACAGTGGTAAGACAATTTTTGGAGTATGAAACGTAATGTTTTCGAAATGAACTACAAGACAATGAGAGAATTATTGTCTTTTCTAGGAGTTCTTTCATCATAGTAGAAAGTAAGGAATTCTTCAGTTTTCCTAACTTTAAATTAAAAATTGTGCAAAAAGTTTTTTAATTACACACATTAATTTCTCAATAAAGACATACGCTCTGTTTTCCAGAAGTACATTCAGTATATTTGGAGATCGGTAATTTTTTATCCAAATTTTCAACTTTGCAAAAAATAAATCCGCTTATCATTTGCCTCTTCTGATTATACATCCATCGTGGTACATGCGTGTAAATTTTCCAATTTTCTTAACTTCAGATAAATGATTTTACTTAAATTTCTCATTATGCACCGAAATGTCTTCCGAAAGAATAATTCAATGCACGTTTATGATGTCTTACAACAGGATAAAACTAAATATATTTTTTATATGTCGTTAAAATGTTATGTGTTATGTGCGAAATTGATATAAATTTCATCCCGATAAACAATTATGAACTTATCAAGCCCAAACAATTATTGAAAATACATTTTATAGCATTAATATAATCTTTATTTTTCCATCAGAAAAATACAATTTAAAATTGGTGTCAGCAAACATTTTTACAAAATGTTACCTAGTTATATATATTAAAATTGAAGCATATAAAGAATAAATTAAGTAACATATTTTTAATGCGCATAAATTTTAAGCCTTAATATTCTTTAATATGTCTCAATATTAATCTTGTTCTAATATTTAATATAAATATATATAAAAAATTACTGGGATTTTCTTTTATCAATTGAGTGTAACTGGTCATCTAGAGTTGATATCAACTCCTATGATTTAGTATTTTAACATTTGCTATTACTTCTGAATTTTCAAGATTTAATGAAATTCAAACATACAAATTAGTAACAAATTCAACAGGAAGTTTAATGTTTGCCAGCATGCCCATTCGTAATAAATTATCTGTTAATTAAGATGGTTTAAATAAAGACAATTATTTCGATACGGGTATACAGGCGAAATATTTAACGTTATTATAAATAAGATATATATATATATAATTATTTAACGTGAAAGAAAATTTTTATACAAGAAGTAAGTAACAATATGAGAAATGTGCACAGTACTTTAAAATGTTTCTTACAATCCAAAAAAAGCAATGTAAAGTGTATTTCTCACTTTATAAATAAAAAATCGAAAAAAAATTTTTTTTTAGAAAAAAACGAGATGGAGAAGTAGGATGAACAATTTGAAATCAGTTTTGTAATAAGAAACGACTTCCGGTATAGCAAAAAACCATGTAGTTAAATGATATCAGAAACATTTCACTTATATTTCACTCTTCAGTTAAAAATATGTAAAGGGTGTAACAGAAGTAAGTTTCTATATTAACTAATATATAGATAACAGATTGCATTAGTGCCGTGAGTTGAGTGAACTTAAAAACTGTACAATAAGAATAGAATGGAAATCGAGATTGTAGCGTTAATATAACATTTTGCTTATAATAATTATTATATATTTGGAAACTGAATGCAACTGTTTTATTCATGTTTAGTGGAGGAGCAGGATAATTTTTTGTGATATCCTAACTTCCATGTTTCTTACGTCTTACATGGGCTCGAACCAAAGACCCCGACATTAAAAAATGGTTAGCTCTACCGACTGAGCTAGTCAGGCTGTGGGCAATGACTTAAAAATAGTTCAATGAATAAATCTCATTGGCTTAAATTATGAATAAACTGTGGTCAAAGAAATGCTTCGCGTAATTCATGAAGAGCGAACATCGTAAAAATCCACAGAGAATCTGAAATTTTGCAAAAAGTTAAAGAAATGGCTGATGAGAAGGAAATATTTGAGAAAAATTTGAACTGAAGCAACTCCAGTTTCAACGTGAATGCCAACGTTTGGTAAGTCTGTTGCCGAGCTAGCAGCCGAATGATTAGCGCTCTTGTCTTCGGTTCAACAGTTCGTGGGTTCGAATCCCACCTTGGGCATGGATGTTTGTAGTGGTTCGGAATCCACACTTTAAACCGTGGGTCCCGGTCTAATTAGCCCTCGTGTGCAAAAAATGACTGTTGAGCGACAAACAGTTCGGTAAGTCTGCCGTCAAGTTGTACCTGAAGAGAGGGAAATCAACAGCGGAAGCTGGATTTTAGTTCTTTCAGCTCTGTGTTGCCGAAATTCAATCCGAAGATAGAAGATCTTGGAGAATTCGTCATAGTTTTCGAGAAAGAATTTAAATTCATGAAATTGCCCGAGTCGTCATGGATCCCTCACTTACCAACATGCTATCTCACATTGCTGCTCTCCCGTTCGAGAACCTAAAGAAACACAAAAATGTTTGAAGGTTAGGGAAATTTTATTAAAAAGAATTAAAATTTCTGTGGCCATCCCTTCGTACAGACAGCAGCACTGTAGTCAACAAGTCGCTTACAACCCATTAGTGTTGCAATAAAATATTCCGAATCATAAACTGCAGTACTAATTATTTAACTGTCAACGCTAACTCTTAGACAATGTAAATGCTAACAAACTTTTTATCAAGTTAAAAAATAATTTTACCGGAAGTTAAAAAAGTATCAATCCATCTTATATGCCTTCTAAACATTTAGCTATCTCTCTGTTATTAATACTCTATATAAAATAGAGCAAAGGTAATTTCCTCTGAACATTCTTAAAATATCTTTTTACGAAGTCAAACGTAAAATAATTTTACCGGAATTATATGTTGTAAAAATACATTACATAACAATACGAACAGTTTTTAACTTTTAAAAAAATATTATAGTTTATTTTGGAGCTTTATGATTTGATCATTTATTGTTCTCTAATTTTAAGATGATGAATTCATAAATTTGGATCTAAAGAAAATTCTCTCTTATTTCGCAGGAAGAAATTTTCACACAGATTATTATTTTTAATTCAATTTCATTGCTATTCCATCATATATGCAAGTAATTATTTCTGTTATAATAGTAAATCTTCACTTAGTAGTGAATTTCTGAGTAAACATGAAATATGTATTGTTAAATATGGTTTTTTGAAAAAAATGACTAAATATGCATTACAGTAGATTTAATCTAATTTATTGAATGAATTGTTCTATAATAATATTCTTCTATGATTACATAAAAATTAATTTAAAGATTATGAAAAATCTGCTCTTTGTTTAGATATAAGGTTGTGCTCTGAAATAAAAAGTAAAACCTGAAATATATACAACATAATATTTCATTGCTCTTTATCACGATATTTATATGATATAATGATTTAATTCCATTTTGTATGAGACAATATAATAGTGAAAAATTCATTTGACTTCTATAATGACATTGTTTCAGATAGAATAATATCGATACATGACTTTATTTTCCACGCAATGTTTCAACATTAAATGCTAGACAGTCGTAAAAGAAGATTAAATAACAGATTGGTGTTGGTAGATTGTCCATATCTGCTCCAGACCAATAAAATAAAATACTAAAAAAATATTATGACATAAAAAAGTCAAAAATTATAAAACAATTCTTTAAAATTTCTTTTTTTTATGCATTATCAACTTCAAGATCTGTTTTAGGTGCTTTTATAAATCACAAAAGAACTGAAGTTTTCTTCATTAGTTTGTCAACTGATTGAATGATTTCGATCTAGGTTTACGTTATCAACTGCTTTTAAAAAATGTCAGAACTATTTACAAGGCCAGTTCATAAGGCATTTAACTTCACACAAAAGCAAATGTTTCTAGCTATAGAATTATTTTAAGAGTCTGTAATACTATCTATATTGGTTGTATGTATCCTAATAAACCCAATTTACAATCTGCTGATTTTATATCGATTAGAAACATACAAGTTTTGTTGAATGCGACTGTAAATACTTTTATCAAAAATTGTAGTACTTGCAAATAGCAACATTTATTTATGTTTCCGTAAACAGAAGGATTTTGGAGTCATAAACAAAAGTAATTTTAAATAATAAAAAATATAATGTGTTTTATAAAAATGTATTAAGTTCCATCCAACAATCTGCAGCTGGCTTTTTTCAGAATGTGTAAGTACTGATAAATAAAATATTTCTGTAATATTTCAAGCATCATTTGCATGATGCCAAAATAAGTACTTTATAGATTTTTAAAATTAACATGCATGTGAGTTCTTCCAATAATGAAATGAAAAACAAAGATTGTTTTCATACGTAAAAAGTTATTGATTTCTTAGTTGGATCGTATGCAACATTTGCGCAATGTTTCCCTAATTTTTTTTTGTTTGTTTACATGTTTTGCTTTTTTGTATTTTATTTCCAAGTAATATTTGCTAGCATGCTCAATAAGCAACATTTTTAATTCTTCATGCACTTTTAACATTATTATATTTCAGAGTTCCATGTAATTTCAAGTTTCACAAACTTTCAAAAATTACATTTTCAAAATAAATTTAAGGTAAAAACGTAATTTTCTGTAATGTAAAAATGTAATTTGAAATCTGTTACCAAACAATTGATAGCTATAAGACAACTTGACGTGCTAAACGATTGCATTGAATTCATGACAGTTTTATACTTAATTAAATTATTTTATTAGGCATACAAATCAGTCAAAACAATTTTATTTTATGTATCAATTTTTTTTAAATTCTCGAGTAAATTTATTAATTAAATTGGCTCTGTGTGTGTGTGTGTGTGTGTGTGTGTGTGTGTGTGTGTGTGTGTGTGTGTGTGTGTGTGTGTGTGTGTGTGTGTGTGTGTAATGTTTCAATTTAACATTATATATTCAATTTTCAACTTCATATTTGGTATTTATTTGCTTTGTTTAATATCCTGCTTGTTTCTCAATGAAATAAGGATTTTTTTTATATTAACGATTAATGAATAGTAAGCGCACTCTTGTTCCTGTTCTTTCATATATGTGTGTGTGTGTGTGTTGTTGATAGTTTTAAGATGTGCGAAAATTTAAATTTTGATTCTTGTGTGTGTGTGGTTGGTCGGTTAAGTGGGTGAGTGGGTGTTTTCAAAATTGCGAAATGAGAATCATAGCTTTGAAATTCTGTTTTATTCATAAAATTAATATTTCATAAATATTAATGCATTTTAATTAAAATTAAACGCATTAAGAGAGAATGTTTTAGTCTCTCTGTCCTTGAGCTCTACTTCAAGAATATTTATTAAATTAAAATCTTTAACTTAACGTACTATTGTTTTCACTTTGGTAGTGAACTTATTCCAAATCCAACATCTGGCCAGAAGAAAAATAATTGATACAATGGTAATTGAAGGGCACAGTCAGTATAATACTACATCAACATGTTATTCAATTCACAGATCCATTCCATTTCTCTAATATACTGTCACAGGAATTCCATCTCTCATTCACTTGCTGAAAGCATTTTTAGAGTATTATCCCATTTTCAGTATGTTTGTGATTGATTGGGACTTCTCATATGGATGTTTGAAATACTTCGAAAATTACATTGAACTCTGAATCCAGTTTGAAATAACTGAGCTGGCAATTGAATGAAGCCTTCGTTTCAACAGCTCATGAGTTTGACTCCATCCTTGGGAGTTAATGTTGTAGGAGTTCAGAGTAATCTTTACAATATAGATATCAGTCCAGTTAGCTCTTTTGTGCAGCGTCAGCAAACTGACACAAACCCATTCGATTAAAGCAGTGGGCAAAAAACGATAGTAAAGCGACAAACCAAGTGCTCTTCAACACAAAATACACTTTTTTATCTTTCTCAAAAACAACTTTTTTGAACCATAAAGTGGTTGCTTCTTTCGTTCTAGTTGAGATCATGAGTGAGCCACTTTATTGCAATTCTCATTGGTTTAAAATATCAATGACGTCAGAAAAGTGGTTGCTTCTTTCGTTCTAGTTGAGATCATGAGTAAGTCACTTTATTGCAATTCTCATTGGTTTAAAATATCAAAGACGTCAGAAAAGTGGTTGCTTCTTTCGTTCTAGTTGACATCATGAGTAAGCCACTTTATTGCAATTCTCATTGGTTTAAAATATCAATGACGTCAGATAAAGTTTCATCTACATCACGTCGTCGTAAATCCGACTTATGGATGAATTTTCTGTCTGCCTTCATATCGCTCTTTTCAAGCGGCAGCAAACAATGCGAAGTTCAGCATCGAATGTATGAATGCTATCGACGATGAGAAAAACCATTCATGATTTTTTACCAGCAATGCGGAAGTATTTTTTTAATTATAGTTTTTTCCGTTTGTAAAAGTTTTCAAAATCATGAAAAATTACCTGCTGTTCTAAATAATTAGTTTTCAAATTTTCAAATCTTTAGCGATATTGCTTCCAAACTTAAGCACGTTGACAATAGAACAAAAGAAAAGTTAAAATGGAAAACATAAAACTTTATGGTTAGTTTTTATCGACAAGGACGATTTAATTTTTTATATGTTTTTTAACTTTATGTTATTGTATTTTCACGTTTAGCGTAGTCCTAAATACAGTTCAACACCTTACTAAAATATTTTTCAAAATTTAATTGTAAAGGTTATCCATTTCATTCATTAAAATAAAATAAAATGACATGAATTAGAAGAAACTCATAAAATACAATCACATAATCATGCTATTAATATTAATCATGTGTAACGAGCTATAAGGCGAGGATTAACATAGCACATGGGCGCTAGATTCTGCCACCCTTCCGATTATATTGTTTACTTTTCTTTTTCTGGAGTTTGGAGGGTCTTCTAAGAGAGACAACGCACTGTGTGGAGGTGCGCTTGTTGCGTCCGCCAATGGCATTGTCATGTTTATTAACCTTTTCACGACGGGGCGCCTTTATTTAAGACGCGCGTTCAGGACGAAGCTGAAGTGAAAGGAATGATCTTACAGGACGGGGTTTTTTTCCGCTAGGCCTAACTTTAGAAAAAAATCGTAAATAATAAAGTTAAAGTCCTATCGCCGTGATTTTTGGTAGCATTTTAAATTATCACATAATCTATCTTATTACTTAAAACTAGACTTAAATAATGTTTTTCCTTCAATTTATATGAAAATATATACATAAAAAAGTTGCTTACTCTGAGAAATAATTTTGGACAGTGCAATTCTAGTTTTTCCAAAATTTTAATTGACAAAACACTTTAACATATTTGCAAATTAATAAAAACTATACAAGGGCTATTTACAAAAAACAATAACAAAATTTAAAATGAAGACTGAGTATGGAAAATCTCAAATCACGGAGAAACGCAAAGTCCGACATTGCATGATTTGCAAGTATAAAATGTTTGTTGTGTTTTCTTTTCTTTCATCACAGTTTAAGAGCAAACAATGCACTTTCTGCGACTTTTTTCTCCCTTTTTGTTCAAATTAAGGGTAGGAAAATGCCTACCAGATAATCTTCGCCATAATAATCTGGAATCGAGAATTTTCGAAATAACAAGAAAAATGAGCAAATAAAACCGAAAGCAGTAAAAAATTGTAACGAAACTGACGCTAAAACCCTAAAAGACTTCCAATAGTAGCGAAAACAAAATAAAAAAGGTGTTCGGAGAGCTATCAGAAGTGAAAATGCTTAAATCACGTGGATAGTTGAAGAGCCGAGCAGTGTTTGTTTACAGTGAGATTTCCTCTCCCCCACCCACAGCTGATAATCAAAATACCAAAAAAAGCAAAAATACGAAAAAAATGAAGGTCAGAACACTAAAACTACGTTCAGTTTAAATATAATGGACACACAGTGCCATCTAGTGATTATTGAAACTTGTTCCAGCTTAAAATGCATATATGCACCGCCCGGCCCTCACTTTCGTCCATACGAAATGCATATATGCACCGCCCGTCGCGAAGAGGTTAAGTTGAAATCTGTATTAAAATTTATCTAAATAGTAAAAATTATGTATATTTAAAATTTATCCTCATCAATAAATTAAATTAAATTGAAATTGTCTTCAATTGTCTTGCCGCCTCGGTACGCTATACGAGTTAATTATGTTAAGCAAAACTTCCTATAAAAGAAAAATTTAACAAAATAAGGGGCATCTTATTTTGCAGTGAAACCACAATCAGAGACACATTTTTACACATTTTAAAATAATGAGTGAAATGATATCATGGAAAAAATGCATGAGTTATTAATTTTAAATTATTTGTTAACGAAGGAAAACTTATTATTTGGAAGCATATAATTCTAAAATTTTATGTACTATCAACATTTAATTATTATTCTGTAATGTCTTGAACGAAAAAAATTTTTAAGCATATATTATCGTATTTATATTATGTAATTTTATTTATTTACTAAAACTTAAAAATATACTTGGTTAATCTGTTTAATATTTACGAAAATATTTTTTAGTACTTTAATTATTATTTTTTGTCATTATAAACTGTTATTTGATTATAGCTGAGTTTTCATAACAACTCAAGTTAATAAGAAAAACTGATTTAGCTTTCAAAAGACGACGTATTTGTGAACAAGAAGATCCTAAAATTTCTTCTGAAGAAACACTTTCTGATGATTTTGAAAAGAAATGTGAAGAAAACAGAAGTGCAGGTGAAATTTTTTATCGCTTATTTAGGTACCAAAACATTTGTCATCTTTTAGTCCTAAGAAAAAATAAATGCTATCAAACAAAAAATTCTAAACTTATTTTAAAAATATATATGCAGTAGAATTAAACATTTTATTTAATAGTTGAATGCTTAAAATGTATTTATTGTTAAAATAATTATGGCAAAAATTATGTTTATGTATATATATATATATATATATATATATATATATATATATATATATATATATATATATATATATATATATATATATATATATATATATATATAATAAATTTAGATAGTTGTAATTTTTTTAAACATAAAATCTAAAATATTTGGCTTTTTTCAATGTTCTAACAACATCTTTCTTGATTTTTTTGTAGATATATATGAGGATAATGAAAATTTTTGCCTAAATGGAAAATCGGCTTTACCAATTTATAATCTTACAATGAACATAGTTCAACTGTTTATTCCATCTGTAAATTGTATGACAGTAAAATTACGTAAGTCCCAAATTATTGGATTTGCAATTCAATTTCTTAAAATATTTTACTTGTCAAAAACATTGCTGCAATATAATTAGAAATCAGACTTAGAACATAGAAGAAGAAAATCATGATTATAAAACCAAAAGAGTAAAGTTAAGAAGACATGAGAATTCATGCTCTGTCCAGCCAATATTCCAACAATATGAAAATATGTTGAGGAACATACATGCAATTATAAACAAAAGCGGGTGAATAGTAAAAAACGTAAAGCACTGGTTTCATTCATTAACTTGCGTGGGAATTGAATAACAAACTGAATATCGAGAATGAAAAATTGAAAGATATAATTTTATGAGTTCACTTCCAGGTACGGGCCATGGTAGCCTAGTGGATAGCGCATCGGCCTTCCGTCAGAAAGGGTGGGGCCAACACCTCCTACAGTGACTGTAGGAGATATTGACCTATTCGGGACATATGCTACGCACCCCAGAGCCCTCGGTTAGGAAAACATGTATGGGCACTGTAGGCCTTGATCTGGATATTGCAGTTTTGAAGTCAGGATATTTATTTATAAATTAATTTTTAACTTATCAGAAAATAATTTTAATGATTTAACATTTCCATAACAATTTCTTAAAAAAATTTAATGCATTTTTTCTAGCTTGTTAACTGATTGAAGCAATTAAATATTTTTATTCCCTATTAATTGTGCATTATCTTATTTATAAAAGATTCTACAAATTGTTGATCATTAAATGTTGAACGTATGCTATAACTTATCCTAACAAATTTTCAAAAATTCTTTAATATTACTAATTTCACAAACTTTAACTATTTATTGCAAAATAATAATTGGGTAAGATTTCACACCCCAAATTTAGGATCAACTCACCTGATTTTTCACAATATCTTTTTAAGCATTTCATTAACCACAGATTAAACAAACAATTTTATTTTATTTTTTTATTTCAGAAAAATTGCAGTGAAAAACAACTTTAAGTGAAACTTCGCATTTAAAATAGGTTTTTAAATTATATCATTTGGACCATTAATGTAAACCAAAATTATTTTTATTGTAAAAAATTTAAACTACAAAACGTAATATTGATCGCTTATAATATTTCTTTTTTGTACGATAGAACCAATTTTTCTGATTTCAAAAATTAGAAGACCTTTGTTAATAAACCTTCATCTGATTTCAGTTTACATAACTAAATAATGCCAAAGCATAATCAATGCAAAAAACTGACGAGCAACGGAAAGCTAATTCAGCCAACAAAAATATTTTGCAAATTTCTTAAATCAAAAATTAAAACACATATAAATTCAAGTAAAATTATCTATATTTAATACATTCAGAAATTTTCAACCAAGCAATGCACGATCTATTATTGAAAATAATTTTCTCTCTCAAAACTGATGAACTCTATATTGTTCTTTCAAGTTTTTAATCGATTCAAATTATTATCAAGAATTACAAGTACGGAGATAAAAAATTTGTTTTGACTGTTATATAGCCTAATTTTCTCTAAAGATATTTTCTCAATCTGTTATCATAGTTGTGAAATTTTTTTATTTTTAAGGCATTTAATAAAACTGTTTCTTAAGATATTAAAATATATTTATTATTCAAATTAGGGCTAATTTTTATTAAAATCAAAATTATTTCTATACAGAATCATTTTGGAAGTGCTGTTCATGCAATGGCATGAAGTTTTTTTCTTTCCGTAAATTTATATCATTTAAAGGCGATCCTTATTTTTAAAATTTCACAATGTAGAATGAGAAATATGTGCGATTTCTTTATAAATTTTTTGAACGAATTTTTCAAGTTAAAAGGTATGTTTTTATTTAAATTGAACTAATTAATTAAGAAATATATTTTTATATTTAAGGCGTGCTGTTATGGCAGCTAAAACCTGTAATAGGTTGTTACGCTAATAAAGAAGAATATTCTGTATCTTTAAGCAAAGAGAAATGAAAAAAATCATTTTAAAGGGATAAACATTTAAAAAGAGAAAAAACATTCAAAGATTTTTTTTAACTTCTACCATTTGAAAAAAGAATTTTTTAAGATAAGGTGCTAATGTAAAGCCAACAAAATTAAGAGTCAAATAAAAAATATTTCCCAAAACTAAAATATTTAAACATTAAATAAATTTCTTTTAAATGAATAGTTTTAACTAATTAGTAATTTAATATTTAATTTTTAAAATACTGCAAGCATATGTTAGTAAATATTTATACCAGTCAAAATATGAAATAAACACTCAAATTGAAAGAATACATAGAAGACAGAAAATACAACTTACGGCAATAATATTTTAAAAGTCAAAACTCCACATTTTCAAATGTTAACATATTTGTTTCCGATGAAGCGATGCTTTGGAAGAAACGAAATGCTAACCGTGTGAACCATAAAAAAGAAAGTTTATGTGGTTTCCTAGAATTTGGAGCTAATTAGTTCTCGATCCACTCCATTTCCATCCCAGGATGAGAACGCGGCATACTGTAATGCTATTTCATGAGAAAAATTCCCCCCCTTTCTTTTAAGGTCAGTCTGGTGCCCGACACAATATTTTGGACAAAGGGAACTGCTAATATGAAACACGTTTCATCAGGAATTTTCTCACGAGTGTAACGCGACAATAGACTGAAAGGTTACAAAGCCTGAGATAAAAAATACACAAGGGTTTTATTTTTATTTTGGGACAATGAATAATACAATTTCACTAAGTCTCAATAATTACTGAAACTGATCTTACTATATCGCTTCTTGATAACTTTAGTAAAATCTACTAATATATCAAAAATATTAATGAATTACTGCTTGTTAACTAAAATAATTTTATCGTTATGAGAAATTAAAAATAGCAAGTCAAATAATGTTTCAAAGCACTGAAATTTCGACAAAAAAACCGTTAATTTTTGAATAATTGTAACATCTAGAAGGTTCCAGAGCAAATAATATTCATTGAACTTTTTTTTATATTGAGAAAAACAAACTTATTTGTTTTGTTAATATTTGTTATGATATATTTTAGTAAATAACTTGACTTAGATAACTTGTATAACAATTAGGAGTCATAAAGGGCACTGTGAATCTTGGCGTATTCACAAAATTAAATAGGTGTCTTTCACATGAGCTTACTCTTCTGTAATCTCCCTAAGTTAATAGATCCAAAAATTTCCCTTTATAGTAACACAAATAGTTTGGTAAATAACTTTATACTAAAATGAGAACCTCTACTACGCATTAAAATGGAACTGACCAATCTAATATTTCAGAAATTTTATATGAAAAAAAAATTGAGATAATTTCGTTATTTACACATTTACAAGATTTGTAATAGAAAACAATAGTATCACACACACTTTGAGCAAAATATAAAACTTAATAAGGAAAGGATTAAAAGAATGAAAACCGATAATCTAACTAATTAAGAAATGAAAATCGAAAGCATTGTTAAAAGAACACAATTTTTAGAAGGAGCCAAAGAATGCAAAATAATTATTAATAAAGAAATATAAGAGGAAAAATTTTGTTTATGGCACTCCTGTGTAGCTCTTCCTCATTTTTCATCAACAACCTCTTCTCTTTTTCAAATCTGATTCCTCCCTGGAACTGTTTTTGTTTATTTTTCCCTGGACATAACAATAAATATAAAATGCAAAGTTTATTTCCCCGAATTAAATTGATATTAAGATAAAACTAAGATTGAAATTTCCTGAAAAATTTTGTTTAGCTTTGAAATGATTTGGCGCCCTTCTGCAAGCTACGCCCGGGATATAGTTGCCCCCCCCCTCGCTACGCTTTTACTGCTTTAGTTCGAATTAAGCCATTCTGATACTTGAATGGAGCTAATAACGCAGCAAAACGTGCTCAACATATTCCACTTTGTCATCACAAGCACTAAGTCTACTATACAAAATATTAAAATGAGATCAATAACTACTAAAATTTCTATGGCTAGTTAATACAGGGTGTCCAGAAAAAGACTCCCTGATTTCAAAATTAAATATCTCGAAAACAAAGATAGATAGAGGAATGCAGTAAAAGGTATGTTTATTGTGAAAGCTGTAAGAATTTTATACAGCAATTTGAAATAATAGTTACAAAAGCTGCTAACAGATGGCGCTGTACGATGTACAGCTCAAATCAGCATACATAAATGAAATAATCGTATGAAAACATTCTTTCCAGAAAATCACATCACAATGTTTTCAATGCTAACCTCCTTTCACGCTTGAATAGTGGTACTGATCGCTCTGGGCTTCCACTACTTATGCTAAGCATTACGTATGACGATTACAGCGCCATCTATTTGCAACTTCTGTAACTATTATTTTAAACTAATGTATTAAATTCTTACAGTTTTTACTATAAACATACCGTTTACTGCATTCTTCTATCGATCTTCGTTTTCGAGATATTTAATTTTGAAATCAGGGAGTCCTTTTCTGGACACCCTGTATTTTCATCAGCTTAAAATCCAGTGGGAGGTATTTACTTTTCACACAATACAAAATTGTTAAGGTGAACTTACAAATTTTAGAGATAAACAGTTTTTTTAGCATTATTTAAAAATTTTGTTAAAGGTAAACAGGTTTAAAAATTGAGAATTTCTAAACTTATTTGCCTTTTTCAAAATTTGGAAATTTGATGACTTGCACCGATGATATGGAATTGAACAAAAATGATTTAAAGAGTCATTTTATCTGCTTCATTTGATTGTCATGCGTCACCAAGAGTCATTTGATTTGTGTTTGATCAATCTGACAATTGTCGGGACTTCTTTGCATGAGTCAGTAAAAGCAACGAGCTGAACACTGAGATTTTAATACAGCTCGTCATACATTACGGGGCTCTCTTATTAAGCTTATTAAATTCTGTTAAAGATTCTATGAACGCTGAGGCCGATCAAAACTAATTTGAACAAAAAGACAAAGAAAAAAATCCTATGTGATTTATGTTTAATTGCTCTTTATATTCACACACAGTATTTTTCTATGTAGTGAAAACTATAATAAGATAATTAATTGCGATTTAAATTAATTTGCATTTAGTCGGTAAAATTATTTAATTTCTTAAATAAAATTTTTAAAAATAACATATTTTATTAAATATTCTAAAAAACTAATAAACTATGAATAAAAAAGTTTTATTAATTTTGTTTCTAATAATTTAATGAAATTATCTATTAAAAACCGTAGACATCTGAGACATTTAAATTTCAGAGTTCAACAATATTTGAAATTTTTAGTTTTAAGTCCTTTAATTATTCATTAAATAAAATGCATTTTTATTACTAAGAAATATATTTCCGATATTTTATCACAAAGATTAAAATTCCTCCAAAATTTATGAATTCAGTTTCTTACGAAGTAAATTTTTAAGACAAAAATCAAAATAGGGAAATTTCTTTTTAAGTAAAACATTATGCACTCTTGCCATACAATAAATTTTTTAAGGTGCTAATTTTTAACAAATTGAAGTCAGTTTGCATGATTTTACGAATACTCTACGCACAAATAATACTATAAATTTTTATGAACTATATATACGTTTTTGTATTGATAGCAAGCATTAAATATAGCATTCAAACGAAAAAAAATCAATAATTTTATATTTTTTAAAGATTGGGCATTATTTTTGTGAGTTATTAAAAATTGCTTGAGAAATGAAACTGCCCGTTTTTATGATTTTTGACAGGTAAGCACATGTTTATTTGGAGCATTTTTAACTCTCTGTTGCTTTCTCATAATGAGTACGTATTGACGTAGCAAAATAACCAAAAAATGTTTATTCCGGTTAGTCATAAGTGTGAAGCGATAATGCCCCCTTGACCTCTGATAAAGTTCATTTATGCCACAGTATTTTATACGAATTTTAAGAAGGAAGAAATTTATTGAAAGTGTTTGGTGAAGATACTGTTTCTGATAGAACATGCAGTAGATTTTTCGAAAAATTTGAAACAGGTTATTTTGACCTTTCTGATAACCATATTCTGGTAAGCTATCTTTCATGAACGTCGATGTTATTAAAACCATATTAAAGTAAATTCCTTTTCATGTAAAATCGGAGATCTTAGAACAGCATAATTCAGATTAATAAAAACATTTTGGACCATATTCTTTAGATATGATAGGTGAAGAAATATTGGATGGGTGTCACATAAGTTAGAAGAATTTGAATGATCGAATCATCATATGTAAATTTCTACTTGCTCGTATCAAAATCGAACCCTTCTAGAACCGGGTATGAATAGTGGATTACCTATGAAAACAACATAAGGAAAAAGGAATATTGCGAACCATAAAAACAAAATCATTTCACTTCAAAAACAAATTTGACTCTGCTTGAGAGAATACTGTATGTATAACGGGACATTTGAGGATAAAATACACTATGAATTTTTAAACCGAAAGTAAAACTCAATTCGAAAAAGGATTACCAGCAACTGGGTTACTTAAAGACATGCATAGTGGGGAAAGTGATCCCCAGATTGTACTTTAATGTTAATAGACTTAGAATACTCGCCTATCAGCAAGCATCTCGTCATTTTGAACAACAGTCAGGAGACGAGATCGCACATGAGTTGACCCCCTTATCTGGACATTCACATTACGCCGGCAGAAGGACTTTTGATATTGTTGTTGCTGCACCGGTCCCTTCCCTGTACCCAGCTCTGGGTAAGTTTGAAGCAAAAACCAAACAGAAGACTCCTAATACTTGGCTTACCACCCCAGAGGTGTCATTTAACTTAGAGGACATTGAGACTAGGACATATTGAACGTGCCTAGGATTTTAGAAGTCACAGATGAACGTGGACACGTCCCCGACGCAAGGAGCTCCAGCAACCTAGTGGCGGAGAGTGTGTTCCCAATCACTATCCGCAACAAATGATGCTTCACTTTGCTGATCTTAACGGGAAGCTCCGTAATTTAAAGAGATCAGCACAAGAAATAGGACGAGAACACAGTTCACTAAAATTGTTGAACTAATCTGGGAAATACTAGGAATGCGCGTGCACATGATTCCTCTAACAACCTCTTGCTTTTGTTCTTACAAAATTTTTTTCATTCACTAACATTTTAAAAAAGAAATTATATTCTGTGAATGGTATAAATATTGCAGTATTTCAAATTTAATCCTATATGCATATGGGGGACATTATGGAACATTTATTGATCGGACATGATTCTTCCCCAAAATGGAGGTTAAAAAAGAAGATGTGTGATCACTAAAACATATTTACAAAAACATATGGCCAGAAATACTATATAATCTAATTTACTACTTTAAACATCAAAGCAAATTCAAGTTGCATAATGTTACTAAGCCTACACGAAGTACAATAATGATTCCCAATATAGGGTAATAACATTCACTATTAATGCTTAAATTATATTAATTTTTAAAACCAAAGTTAAGAAATTTTATATTGTTATTGATATTATAAACACGTGCCTTTTTGATAGACTGTGTGGCATTGAATTTTTTCCAGATAAAAAGCTGCATAAATCCTCAAAGAAATCAGAGTCAGTGGGTGCAAAGTCTGGGGAATACGATGGAGGACGAAGAGTTTCCGACTTCAACTCTTGTAGCTTTGTCATGGTCATTGGTGTGGCATGTATATGGCTGCATCTGTGTTTGGAGGCATCGTGGAGAACGCGCATTGCCAGCTTGCATTGGACATCGCCCTACTGGCCCATATTCTGGAGTGATGGTATGGGGTGCCATTGGATATACGTCTCGATCACCTCTTGTTCGCATTACCGGCACTTTGAACAACAACCGTTACATTTCTGATGTGTTAAGGCCCGTGGCTCTGCCCTATCTTCGAGGCCTCCCTCATGCTTTGTTTCGACAGGATAATGCACGACCACATGTTGCCCGTACTGTTCTGAACTTCTTTGATACAGAACAGGTTCGACTGTTACCCTGGCCAGCACGTTCTACTGATCTGTCACCAATTGAGAACGTGTGGTCAATGGTTGCCGAATGATTGGCACGCCATCACTCAGCATCCACTACTGTCGATGAACTGTGACATAGTGTTGAAGCTGCATGGACTGAGATCCCCGTACATGCCATACAATCTCTGTTTGACTCCATGCCTGGGCGGATAAATGCTGTTATTGCAGCCGGAGGTGGCTGCTCTGGGTACTGATTTCCCCAGATCTATAGATCCTTATTTCCTGTAAATCTAATCACTTGTTCTTTCCACTATAATGTATGTGTCCCGATAAATATCGTTCTGTTATTTGCATTCCTTCTTGGTGTAACAATTTTAATGGCCAGTAGTGTATGTACCTTCATGATGACAAATGTAGAGACACGAAAAAAAAATTGTGCCAAAATATG
Organism: Latrodectus hesperus; assembly: GCA_037975125.1. Classification (NCBI taxonomy): domain Eukaryota; kingdom Metazoa; phylum Arthropoda; class Arachnida; order Araneae; family Theridiidae; genus Latrodectus; species Latrodectus hesperus. The sequence goes on along the minus strand of JAJQOW010001436.1, from coordinate 23,795 downwards.
GCGTCTAAATGAGGTTATGTCCAATTGAAATAAATAATAAGAACTTTGCTCCATTTCATACTTGGTAACATTATATATATATATATATATATATATATATATATATATATATATATATATATATATATATATATATATATATATATATATATATATATATATATGTGGTGGGTGAACCACTTAATAGCTGACGTCACTATTTCAAGTGCCCACTTGAGATGGAGCTCGAGAGGCGCAACAGCTTCCCCAGTGAGCGGGGCAGAAGAGAAATTATCTAAAAGACGCGAAGACGTTCCTTTTTGATAGCAGCAAGACGACTGCTCCTGTCCCCCATAACTTTAAACTTGAACTTTAAATTTCAATCTATTAAGATGATTAATTGTAAATATCTCAAACTTGTATATATTTATATTTGTAAATACATGTTAATTAAATATTAGGCTTTGTATAAGAATTGTTAATTAGTTAATCTCGCCTTGGCCACTCCCCATCCCACAAAACTCAGAAGCGGGATTGAGTGAGATTGAAATGATTAGCTGGATTACAAAAATTTTGTAGTGATTGGAATAATTATCGCATCAGATAGTTAGAAGGATTTTCATTAGAAGAAGACGTTACGTTAAGCATCGGTTTGGAACGAGAGAAAGACGTGGATCCTCATCGAACATCTTAGAGAGGTACGTGAACATTTTTCAAAGTACATGATGATATTAAACGATATAAAAGAAATAAGCGTTGCATTGAAAAATTTTAAAGCAGATAAAATCACAATTTTGCATAGATTGATTTTTGATCATGATGGAGATAGATTAAATCGTAAAAGAATTAGAAATTTTGATGGTTTTGATTTTGATATCGAAAGTAATGAGTATCGAGACAAATTAAAAAATATAAACAATGAGTTTTCGCTTGGCGAACTTATTACTGCATCGAACATTTTGAATATTTCTTTTCAAGGATCCAAAGCAGAGCTCGCAGAAAGAATTTTGTCTCTGTTATGTGACCTTGAACTCTTAGCTCAAAACACTAAAGAGGATTCGGAAACTGCTGACTCGGAAAGTGAAGTGGAAGAAGAAATAAGTAGAAATGATTTTTCAATGCAATGCAATATAAGTAAAAAGAAAAGTGCATCTGACTATTTTAAGAAGAATGAAAATGTTTGTGAAAATGATTTTTATGCACATACTGTTATTCCAAGTGTTAATATTAATTATGAAGATATCGAAAGCACTATTACTAAATTTAATGCAGAATCACATGAAAATGTAATTAATTGGATTGATCATTTTGAGGATATGTCGAAATTATTTAATTTATCAGACTTACAAAAATTTGTTATGGCTAAAAGATCGTTAGGAGGAAATGCTCTATTATTCGTTCGGACAGAACCACAAATAAATTCTTGGAAAAAATTGAGACGAGCCTTGATCGATGAATTTTCGTTTGAAATAAACTCAGCTAACTTACATGAGCTTTTGCGTAAAAGGAAAATGCATGATTATGAATCTGTTCAGGAGTATTTTTTAAAAATGAAGGAGTTGTGCAATTGCGGTAAAATTGAAGAATCTGCCTTAATGCATTATGTTATTAATGGAATAAATGATAAACAAGAATACAAAATTGTTTTGTATGGATGTAAGAATTTAAGTGAATTTAAAGAAAAACTCAAAGTTTATGAAATAATAAAAAGTGATTCTGTTAAAAGTAAAAATGCTTTTGATAAAACGAAAACAAAATATAATTCTCATTTTAAATATGATAATTTCGATAAAACGAAAACAAAATATAATTCTCATTTTAAATATGATAATTTCGATAAAACGAAAACAAAATATAATTCTCATGATAAATATAATAATTTTGATAAAACGAAATCAAAATATGAATATAGTAATAGAGTTAATTCTAAGAATGAAAATGTAAATAAAATAAGATACAATGATGGTTTTGGAAAAATGAAATACAGTGATTTTGATGATTGTAAAGATAAAATTTGTTTTAATTGTGGTGAAAAAAATCATATTTCTAAATTTTGTGAACATAAAGAGAAGGGTATTAAATGTTTTCGATGTAATAATTTTGGACATAAAGCTTCATTGTGTCCAGTAACTAATTCTAAACCTGAAGTAGCAACAATGAATGTTAATGTTAAAACAATACTGAATGATGTAATTATTAATAATTTGAATGTTAATGCATTAATAGATACTGGAAGCCAAGTAACTTTGATTCGTAAATCTGTCTTTGATAAATTAAATGTTGTAGAGTTATTTTCATTAAATTCTTCTCTAAGTGGTTTTGGTAAATGTGTTGTAAAGCCGTTGGGCTATTTTAAGGGAAATATTAAAATAGATGATTTTAAGTGTGAAGAAGATATTTATGTGGTTGAAAATAATGTTATGTCATATGATGCCATCATAGGAATGAATGTACTAATGCAGGGTGAAACCTTAATTAATGAAAACGGAATTAAGATTAAAAATAAATATCAATGTGTAAAAGAAATTAATACTTTATCAATTCTACCTGTTGATTTAACTTTTAATGAAGTTGAACTGAACATTGAACCTAGTATTCCAAAAAATTTAAATATAAGTTGCAACAATTAGTTTCGAGTTATGTACCACATAAAACAAAATCAACTAATGTTCAATTAGATATTTTGTTAAAAAGTAATGAGCCTATATCTAATCAACCCCGTAGATTACCATTTTCAGAGAAAAAGATAGTTGAAACCCAAATAGATGAATGGTTAGAACAAGGTATAATAGAGCCCAGTTCTTCAGAATATTGTAGCCCAGTAGTAATCGTAAAGAAAAAGACGGAACACCTCGTTTGTGCATAGATTATCGGAGATTAAATAAAGTAATTGTAAAAGATAGATTTCCCCTCCCATTGATTGAAGATATATTAGATAGATTGCAGGAATCGTGTGTGTTTAGTACAATTGATCTCAAGAATGGATTTTTCCATGTAGATGTAAAGAAGGATAGTAGAAAATACACTTCATTTGTAACTCATGAAGGACAGTACCAATTTCTTAAGGTTCCTTTTGGACTGTGTAATTCCCCAGCCGTGTTTCAAAGATTTATTAATACTATTTTCCGACCACTGATTAATGATGGTATTGTTTTACCTTATATGGACGATATAATTATTTTGTCTTCCTCAACTGAAGAAGGAGTCGAACGGCTTGAAAAAGTCTTAAATCTTGCGAGCGAATATGGATTAGAAATAAATTTTAGAAAATCCCATTTTTTGAAGAAGCGCATTGAATTTTTAGGCCATATCATCGAAGAAGGGAAAATATTTCCATCTACTTTGAAAACTAAAGCTGTGCTTCATTTCCCTGAGCCACTTAATTTGAAACAGGTCCATAGTTTTTTAGGATTGACTGGATATTTCAGGAAATTTATCCCAAAATATTCCATTATTGCTAGGCCATTGAGTGATCTTTTGAAGAAAGATAGGAAATTTAAATTTGGTGAAGAGGAAAGAAACTCTTTTAATCAATTAAAGTTAATTTTAGCTCAAAAACCTGTGTTAGGTATATACAACCCAAATTACGAAACTGAACTGCATTGTGACGCCAGCATAGAAGGATATGGAGCTATTTTATTACAGAAATCCCCAAATGATAAAAATTTTCATCCCATCTATTTTATGAGTAAAAAGACAACAGATGCCGAAAAGAAGTATTCCAGTTACGAGCTTGAAGCTCTTGCAATTATTGAAGCGTTAAAAAGATTCCGCGTTTACTTATTAGGAATTCCATTTAAAATTGTCACTGACTGTTCCGCATTCGAAAAGACTATGCAAAAAAGAGATTTGTCAACTCGTGTTGCTCGTTGGGCTTTATTGCTCCAAGAATTTAATTATAGTATTGAGCATCGCTCCGGTACAAGAATGACTCATGTTGACGCACTAAGCAGATCCCCTGTAAACATATTTTGCATCTCAAGCGATAATATCATACCGAAATTAAAATCAGCCCAAGATAATGATGATGAAATAAAAACGATAAAAGAATTATTAAAAATCTCTAGTTATGAAGATTATTTTGAGAGAAACGGAGTTCTTTATAAATTTGTTGATGGTAAGGAGTTAGTGGTTGTGCCAAGAAGTATGCAGATGGAAATTATTAGAAGTGCGCATGAAAAGGGACATACCGGAATCAAATATACAGAGAAAAGCATAGAGGACCATTATTTCATTCCCAAACTTAAACAGAAAGTAGAAAATATCATATCTAATTGCGTTCACTGTATTCTTGTAAATCACAAAAGAGGAAAGAAAGAAGGCTTATTACACCCATTGCATAAAAATGACGTACCACTATACACATACCATATTGATCATTTAGGACCTTTAGAAAGCACACATAAAAATTATAAGTATATTTTAACAATTATAGACGCTTTTACTAAGTTCGTTTGGATTTTTCCTACGAAGACCACAACATCTGCTGAAGTCATTTCGAAATTAGAAACTCTAAAATCAGTCTTTGGAAATCCCTACCAAATTATTTCTGATAGAGGTACAGCTTTTAGCTCTGGTGAATTCAGAGATTATTGCTCTAAAGAGAATATTAAACACCATTTAATAACCACTGGTTTGCCAAGAGCTAACGGACAAGTTGAGAGGATCAACCAAACAATCACATCAGTTCTTTCAAAGCTATCTTTAGAGAATCCAGCTCAGTGGTATAAACTTACGAACGAACTGCAGCAGACGATTAATTCAACATATCAACGAAGCATAGATACCACACCTTTTGAGTTACTTTTTGGTACGAAGATGAACGTTGGAGGTATTGGTAAGCTCCAAGAAATGATTGAAAAGGAATTTCAAGCTAATTTTGAAGCTCAAAGAGATGAACTCAGAAAACATGCTAAACAACAAATTTTCAAGATCCAAGAAGAAAACAGGAAAACGTATAATTTAAGAAGAAAAGAGCATCAATCTTATGGAGTTAACGATTTGGTCGCTATTAAAAGAACTCAGTTTGGACCCCACTTAAAACTGAAACCAAAATATTTAGGACCATACAGAGTTACTAAAGTTAAAGGAGGCAACACCTATGATGTAATCAAAGAAGGAAGTCATGAAGGACCTAACGGTACCACGACTTGTGCTGAATTTCTAAAACCCTGGTACAGTATGCCAAAAGACGAGGATGTTATGCAAGTTGGAGTTAAATTAAAGTTGAATTGTGCTGAAGGATAGTCGGAAGTCCAACTGACTATAATGAAGCTAAAAGATATACTGACTCATTTCTTTATTTCAGATCTAAGAAGATGAATATAAAATTTGTTTCTTTTCAGAGAATTATTCTGTTCTGCTTGTTTCTTTCCCTGTTTTGCTGTTTTTCTTTTTTTATGTATTTGCAGTGTCGTCTGGAGGGCCAGCCGATTTCAGGACGGCCGAACTGTGGTGGGTGAACCACTTAATAGCTGACGTCACTATTTCAAGTGCCCACTTGAGATGGAGCTCGAGAGGCGCAACAGCTTCCCCAGTGAGCGGGGCAGAAGAGAAATTATCTAAAAGACGCGAAGACGTTCCTTTTTGATAGCAGCAAGACGACTGCTCCTGTCCCCCATAACTTTAAACTTGAACTTTAAATTTCAATCTATTAAGATGATTAATTGTAAATATCTCAAACTTGTATATATTTATATTTGTAAATACATGTTAATTAAATATTAGGCTTTGTATAAGAATTGTTAATTAGTTAATCTCGCCTTGGCCACTCCCCATCCCACATATATATATATATATATATATATATATATATATATATATATATATATATATATATATATATATATATATATTGTAATATCGGAAAATTCTTGGGGCATTTGGCATTGAATAATATTAAAAAACTAATGATTACCTTTATTTTATTATAAAAAAATAATATTTCGTGAAATACACTATTATTGCTATAACGGTTGACGTGACAAATTTCTATACACCTTCAGAAATATTTCGTCTATATCAAAATAGTTGGGTGCATTTAGTATAAAATGTTCATTTAAAGCTAATATTCATTTTATCACAAAAAATTTATTTTACGACAAAAATGTTTTTATTTATATTACTCCTAGTGACACAATGGACTTGTGATTCATCATTAAATTCAAGATTTGAAAAGTTATTTCCATTCATGTGATCAATCAATTTCAAAACTATCAATATAACTTTAGAAATATGTTTTCTACATTACACTACTTCAAAGAATACTTTCATTCATTTTTCTGTTAATAAAGCTTTATTGAATTCAGTTTCTTAAAAATATTAAGGATTTGATATTATTTACATTTTATGAATGAAATTTTACTTTCAAATTACTTTAACCCATATATTGAAATTTGCAAAATGTAAACAAAGCTTAATAAAGCATATAAAGTATTCATTTTAAAATGAAAAATAAGTCAATATCGTTTTAATTTTAAATATTTTCCAATAATAAGAGTCTGAAATTTATAAACTGATTTATTTTCAAAGATTTTATACAAAATACAAAAATTGTACACAGTCATGAGAAAATCTGTTGTATAGATATCAAATATAAAACAATCTTTGATACAGATTAAAACAAATTATAGTCTTTTAAAACTATAAAATATCGCTAATAAAATTTTTTTTTGATTTGCAAAGTAAAAACAAACACGGAAAAGGCTTCTTTACGTTAAATTACTAATTTAAAACACGAGAAAAAATTCATAAGGTATATAAATTTCATAGTAAATCACTCCTAAAGAGTTAATTTAGAAATAGAAACTTTTTGAAAGCGATTTCTTCGAGTTTGCAAAATGTAAACAAAACTTAAAAAACCTTATTTTTAATATAATTTTGAAACGGGCGACCAAACGAATAGAAAATTTTCAAAGTAAAAGGTAATTAAATCAATTTAATTTAAATCACTCTCAAGAAATTAAAAACAATGAATTTTAATAAATGCAAGCTTTAGATATTTCGTGTGGACTTAGTCTCTAAAGTCTGGAAATCAAGCTGAAAATTTCAAAGTCCACTCTTCGGTAGGGATACCGTAACCCGCACGCCTAGTTTAACTTCATTTTACGTCGACTAATATTCTGTCCGGTGGTATTTTGCAGGCGGTAGAGTTATCGGTGAGGAGGCGCCTTTTTTCTTTTCTCGCCTTCTATTTCGCGAAGCTTCTGACGAGGTGGCTATAGTCCGCCGCCTTACATGGGGGGGCAGTGTGGTCGTGAAGAGACTCGAGAAGTGTGAGTGGTGGCTGACCTCTTGCACAAAGATCTCGGGGAAACGTTGTAGGTGCGTCCGTCGAGCTCCTCAGCATGTTCGTTCCTATTAGCGTCTCCTCTTCGGATCACGTAACAACCGATCTATCTCACAGATAGACGGCGGCTGTCCGATTAGAACCGGTACGGATAAGTTACTTCTGGTCCGGCAAAAAACTGAACACGGACGGTGTTACATCATCCGTTTGTTCTATCTGGCATTCCACTCACGGGATGCGAAGCTATTCGAACGCATAGAGTCTAAGTGCCTAATGGGTGTACATATTTCTCGGCTGACCGTTCCGAGAACCGCATTGGCTTCGCCAGCCCGTGGGTGCTTTGACCCGGAGAGTCTCCTCTAGCTGCGAGTCCCCGGGACACCGGGCACGACGTTCACGAGTCGTGCCGGCTCGGGAGATTTTCCGTGAAGCTGACTATCCCCAACTATAATCTGCGAGCGTTCTCATCTCGTACTGAGTCCATGCTTAAGACATGATGTCTACTCACAGACGTCTGGTCGCTATTCAGAAGCGGTCCCCTGACGAACGCAGTTGCCAGGACGCTGATGGCACAGTCCGATTCGCTCCGCTTACACACAGCAAGTAGGCTGTCGGTGTACCCGAATCCGGTTATCCGGTGGTAGAATGTGAAGCAGATCGGCTCCTGTACAGAGAACATAGCTCGTGGATTTTCACAAATTTTTAAATGATCGCGTGTGCCAATGGACTTTGTCATTTTGCCAATATCCTTTTGTGTGTGTGTGTGTGTATGTGTGTGTGTGTGTGTGTGTGTGTGTGTGTGTGTGTGAGTGTGTGTGTGTGTATGTGTGATCTCCAGTGCTATTATTTTTTTCAAAATTTATTGATCCCGTGTGCTAGTGGACTTAGAAATTTTCAGCTCGATTTCCAGTTTTCAGAGATTGAACCGCGTTTTGGTGGGGTTACCGTAAGCTGCACTCATAGGTTGATTCCATTTAACATCGACGGAAATTCTGTCCGGTGGTATTTTGCCGGCGGCAGGTATTTTGCCTAATGGGTGTACATATTTCTCGGCTTACCGTTCCGAGAACCGCACTGGCTTCGCCTGCCCGTTGGTGCTTTGACCCGGTGAGTCTCATTAAGCTGCGAGTCCCGGGGACTCCGGGAAAGTAATTCTTTTGCTTTTTTTGTTTAAAATACTTGATAAAGTAAAATTTAAATAAATTAGGTACGAATATCTTATAAATGTGAGGTTAAACAGTAATGCAGGGAAAAGATTCATTGGAATATATATAAATTTTAATTCTTTTTAATAAATAGGATATTTATTATTCGGATTAAATTAACATGATTATATATGGAGATAGATTTTTAACGATAATAGCAAAAAATAATCGTTTAGTTATCGAATGAGAATTCAATATTGCTCGAAATAAAAGGTTCTAGGTTAGATCCGACCCACATTTGAGCTTCTTGGGCATTGTGATGATATTTAGGCTTTCCTATACACATCCATCTAGGAATTTTCAGGCTTTCTTGCATTGCTATCAGTGAGGAAAAAGAAACAAAGTCTGAAGTTGACTATCTATAACATACAGGAAATTTTAAAGTAATATTTTGTTTTATTATCCTTTCATCACACATTTTTTATGTTTAAAACCGTATTTTTATAGTTCATTTGCAAACAAGGGAAATCTATGAATCTGTACACATAGAGATTGTTATACAACTTTTAATTTTTCTCTGAGTTTTATAATGTTAAATTTCTTCATACAAAATAGAATTCGAATTTACAATACGTAAAGAATTTGAAAAGCAGACTGCAAAAGAGTTTTATAATAGGTAACAGGTTTTTTTATTTCAGTGGATTTCAATCAAAATTGGACAAATTTTTCTCAACTTCTATATATTTTAACACAATATTTTAATATAATACAACAACAAAATATTTTTTAATCATTCTGGATATCACGATGAATTGTTGTTATGGAATAATATATTGAAAAAGGAAAAGTGGTATAAATATAAAGAATCGAAAAATGTTATATTTATTCAATCAATAACTGAGATTGATTTATGAGAAAATGAAAATATAAAATATTTACAGATTTATTAAAACTCATAATATAAAATTTTTATTTAAATTTTTATTAATAAAATCCCTACACTATAAAATACATGCAAAATTTTTATAATGTTGATATATTTGAAATCAATACTCATTTTGCCAGAAATTCGTTTGACAATAAACTATAAGGAAATATTTCATCGCACCATTTTTTCAAAGTTACTGAGAAGAATACTCTTCATGAGTGGTTTGAAATTAAAAACTCCCTGAAATTCCCGAAATTTAGACTTCCTCCAGAATTGAACCCACTGCATTCATGGCACAGTTTCTTTCAGAGCGAGATCATTTCGAAAAAAACTGATAACCTGTAGAAATAAACCATCATGATATTGCACAAGTTCTACGACGTGAAACTGAGCTACATTGTTGCTACTTTTTACTTGCGTAACGTACATGCATACCGACATTTAGTATTTGAAAAATCATCACAGAATAATTGATTTGAAACTATTTCATGCCACCCAAAATCAAATGGTATCTCAGATGCAGCAAACAAATTTGGTTTCAAACGAGTGAACATTTTATAATTACATTTTGTAATAGTTATGCTCATTTTGCAGCCTCATTAACATAAAAGATTTCAAAGTGATTAAAAATGTTCCACGAAGACGTAGGATAAAGTGGATAAGAGAAGAAAAGGAGGTAGAGTTCATGGACAAAACTGAGTTCCAGAACATTGTCCCCTTAGAGAACATCATGCGCACTCTTTTAGTTCTCCTGTACCTGAGCGGATTAAATGCTTTTGTTTCCAACAGATCAAGATCTTCTGTGACCAACAGGTGGAAGAACGTTATTTTAAAATTTCCTCTCTATTTCTGCCATTTAGTTGTGCTATTTAAGTTCACGTTGCAACGACTTGCAACGAGGCTCAATTGTTGGAAATCTAGCATTTCCAATTTATCCGCGATGGTGTTAGTCATGGTTGAAAGGGTCTTGCCGATTAAGAAAGGAAAACAATTCGGCAATTTTTTTAAATCTATATCAAATCTGATTGCAAATGTTTTGACCGAAAGAAATTTAAAAGGAATGAAAGTGTGGATTTTCACAGACGTTCTTATTGTAGTTATTTATGTCTTTTTCGTTAGTTATCTTCGATTATTTTCGCCTTCTTTCGGATATCCGAAGAGAGATGAATTGAGTCTTTCACCAGGGATATTTATCACAGTAATAAATCACGTTCTCAGAATATCAAGAAATACTTACATTAACATTCAAATAGCATTTTCAAGTGGTTTTGTTTTGTATTTTAGCTTTGGATGTTACTTTTTTAAATTGCTTTTTGACATAGTACGAAAAAAATTGGAAAATCCAGAAAGCGGTGTTGATTACATTCAATATTACGATGATATTTCCAACGCTGTTAGATCATTAGATGATGCTCTGTCAACAAATGTTTTCTTTTTTTATATTCATTGGAGTGCTTGATATATGCTTCCATGCTTTTATGCTCTTTCCTATCATATGGAACTGAAGGTGCTGTTCTGCAAAAGGTTTCCACCATTGCTATGTTTCTACGCTATAATTTGCCCATGTTTTTGGAACTTTGACTGAAGAAGCAAGGGAAAATTTGTGAGACATGCTTCTCTTAAGAACATTAGATCTGATATTAACTTAAAAATAATGCAAAAAATGAATGATCTAGCTCTGTCCTTAACAATCGACAAAATAATTGATATTGTTACAAATTTATAAATAATGATTATATTTGTCTTAAAATATCTCAGACAGATCAGAAATTCTCACATTTTGGGCAAAAATTGCGGTATTTAGACGTGTTGTAGTTTAAAAGCGAAATTCTTGGCGACTTGGCGACGGTTGGTGAGATTTTTGGCGACTTGGCGAGAAATCGATACTTCTGGAAACATCCATCACCTAAGCTCTAGGACCAATATTTTTCGAGATAGCCTAGAAGCTTCCAGAACCTTGGTGAAATTGGTAGATTTCTCCGCCAAGTCAGGTATAAATACCGCAGCCCGACATGGAAGAGTCAGTATTGTGAAGACAATCAGTTTAGTGAAGACGGTTAATTGTGACTGCTAGTTGTTCTCTGTCTGAGGTATTTGAGACCTGTGATTGGAAGCTGTTTCTTATTATACCTGACAAATTGTAGCTGTATAATTGTGATTGTTACAGCGGGAATTTCGTTTATCTAGTGAAGTTTTTACGAATAAAAGTCTTGTGTTCATTAAGTGGTCGCTTTATTCAACTCTCAATCGACACGAACCCGTGGAGCTCGGTTCAATATCAACCGTTCACTAATGTTTCCTATCTTATTTGGGTTTACTACTTACAGTGTTTTATTTGCGACATTTTTGAAAACACTTGATTAAAAAATGAGTAACTTAAAAAAATAGCAACTTCACTAAAAATACATGTAATTTCGATAAAAAAATAGTAACAACATTAAAAATACTTAGTAAAAAATATAGAAATATTTGGACATTAATATAAGATTAATAATTATTTTGATATTTACTTACAATGATTATTCCTATATAATCGTATTACAGATTTTCAAAAGAATAGAATTAATTAATTTGGATATAATTTTTTCACGTAGAAATACTTTGATGAATTTTTATTTTTTATTTCTTAATTAAAGCTTAACTTGCTTTAGAATACTTTTAATGTATTAAAATTAGTTTCTTTTATGAATCCTTTTATTCTTATAACATCAAACCTTTTAATTTCTGCTCAATACAATTTTTTTTTCAAAATAGAAAAATACCTATTGTCTGTTAGAATGGAAACAAGTGAACTTTGTTAATAGTTTTTTTCATAAAATATTTAAATTAATTATGTAAAGAACATTTAATGATAACATGTTTTCTGAGTTGTATTCCCCAAATTTCAACAAATAGTAGTTTTACCTACTGCCTTTAACAATTATACTGTCACTACATACAGCATTATTTGATGAATTTAACAATAATTGCATGTGATACCTGGGAACGTGACAATGATGATTTTGAAATTTTCGCTCTAAGGAAACAAATGGGACAATGCAGAAAATTCTTTATTGCAAGGGTTGTTTAACAGGTAATGTAGGAAGACATTAAAGCACTTCTTAGAATTAACTATGTACAAAATATAATTGAACTCTGGAACATATAAACTGGCATCAACACATTAAAATATTTGTCCATTATTACATTATAATTCTCTTTTTTTTTCATGGTAAAAAGTCCTAAGGATTTGGTTCTGTTAGATGAGAATGTTTCATTGGAAATTTGCTTATTTAAGTAAGATAAATACTTTAAATGTTCTCAAACCTACATTTATCAGTAATGAAATTTCTAGAAATAAACATTTAACAACGTTATAAAGCATATATATATATATATATATATATATATATATATATATATATATATATATATATATATATATATATATTATATATATATATATATATATATATATATATATATATATACATATATATATATATATATATATATATATATATATTATATATATATATATATATATATATATATATATATATATATACATATATATATATATATATATATATATATATATATATATATATATATATATATATATATATACATATATATATATATATATATATATATATATATATATATATATATATATATATATATATATATATATATATATATATATATATATATATATATATATATATATATATATATATATATATATATATATATATATATATATATATATATATATATATATATATATATATATATATATATATATATATATATATATATATATATATATATATATATATATATATATATATATATATATATATATATATATATATATATATATATATATATATATATATATATATATATATATATATATATATATATATATATATATATATACATATATATATATTATATATATATATATATATATATATACACATATATATATATATATATATATATATATATATATATATATTTATATATATATATATATATATATATATATATATATATATATATATATATATATATATATATATATATATATATATATATATATATATATATGTATGTATGTATGTATGTATATTTATATATTATGATGTTTGCAAGCTTATTGTTGAACTTTATCTATCATTATTAAGAGTTAATAATACTACATCTATGAATATTATTCGAAGTTCTTTTTATTAATCTGATCAACACGCTTTAAATGCTTCATAATTCTAAATATCATAAATTATTCCATTTGCAAGGAAGCAATATTTTACCTTCTTTAGGAATTTAAGGTCTTCGAGATGTACACATCTGACCGATATTTCTCGCATTTAGTAGGTTTTATCGTTGCTACAATGGAATGATGATCAATAATATGAAAAGACTTAGAGAGTAAATAAAATATTGTATACATTAAAATGTCAAAATTAAAATGAATTTTTTTTAATATAATATAGTATTAAAAATTTTTTCTAAATTAATATTGAATTTGTTACTTATTTAATTGACATGATTGAATTTCTTATGGTTCATGTCTTATGAATATAAGATAGTTTTCATACAATAAAAATATAGCAGAAAGCATACACGAAGAGTACTACAATGTTTTGCACTACAGATTTATTCATCCAACTTTTTCAAAGTAATTTACACTATATGGAGTACATTTCTGAGATATCAGTCTAAAAACCAGCTTTTCCAAGTTTATTTCCGGAGGGAAGCACACTCGTTATTCCAAGCCTTCAGCACTTCTTACTATCTAAGGTTTGAAATGGTGAAAAAACGCGGTGAGTAAGGCGTTGACAGTGAGGAGAGTGTTCAAGAATACCAAATACTCTAGAGTAGAGAGTTCGAGCTTTGTCATGGAGGAGGATGAAAGTGTTCTATCCTGATTTTGTGTGCAGGTTTTTCATGGACTTAAGGCAAAAAACTTTCTGTGCAGCAATTAGCTCTGACTGTATTTTGTGTTTCCAAAGAATATGCGCACAACAATTTCATTCAATTTAAAAAATACTGATATCATCTTTTTCAGATTATACAGATTGAGTGTTTTTGATAGCTACGGGTGTTTCTTCAAACAAAATTTTTTTGGTTTAGTCTTTGGTCGGAACATTTTAATAATGTTGCCAAGTCTCGACAGCTTCTTCTTCTTCTTCTTAGAATTGGGTTTGTATGTCATTGGGCACCTCTACTTTTATCAGCATTTTGTACCATTAACTCCAAACCCAATGTTTCCTAGTTCCAGTTGCTCGGGTCACCCACTTTATTAATAAAGTCCGATAACCCTTTAATGGAGTCTAGGTGTAACTCTCTAGTATGGATGATGCCTAAAGAAGTTATTCTAGGGAGGGCAAGAACATCGCATTCATAAATGATATGCTCTGCTGTTTCCTCTTACGTATGACATTTCCAGCAGATAGGGTCTTGCTGAAACAGTCCCATCTGGTCAGAAAATCAGTCATGCTAAGGATAGCTTCCTGGCTTTCACTAGAAGAAGATGGTTTGGAGGTCATTTCTACCTCAAGTGGAAGATTCATTACTGCCCCTTTACAAGATTGCTTCTGAGTTCCCTTTTCTTTTTCAGCAAGGTCTACTTCAGAGGCTTCACCTGCAAATGCAGAAAGGTTTGTTATTTCTTGTGTCTTTTCAGCCACAAGATAACAATTAATAAGCTCAGGTAATATAAGTCCACCCAGTATTGCCTGAGATACTGGGCAAGGCAAATTACTCTAGAAGTTTGCCAGGCAACTAGAGGCTCCGTTAAGACACCAATACCGCGGTGCCAATTAGCCCTAGGCACGGATCGCATAACACCAGGGTTTACGGGAGATGGTTCGCGGCCTCTGATTCTATATTCAAAGCTATCCTGTCATTCCTACAGGACATTTGGCGATCCACCACCTGCCGTCGCGCCTGGTGGCTGCTCAAGCCACAGGGTCTCGACAGCTACCACAATGCTGTTTATATACCAAGATTGGATCTCATGAAATGTTTTCAACTTCTTTCGACGCTAAGTCACATCATTTGTCATCTACTCTTCCATCGGAATATGCGGCTGCTAGAGACAACAATATTTCGTTATTTGTAAGGGATGGCTAAGAATGAATCGAAATTGTTGATGCATGAGGATATAATGTCTCTTCAATCCGCTAGGATGTCACTCGCAGATTTTCGAAAAGTAGTTTCGTTACAGCGGAAAGTTATTTTCTATTACTAACGTTCACAAACTTCTTTCTTTTTCAGCGTCCTATAGAGAAAATGTTTCTCCTATTAATTCCCAATATCATATAAATACAGTCGTATGATATGTAAAATCATTATTCAATTCAAGTGTCCTTCCATCTGTGATGTGATCCATACTTCCACTAGGAATAAAGTATACCTTTAAACTGCCCTTATCTCATTAACTGACCACGAATCCTTAAGCCCAATTTAATAACCATTTTTATTAATGAATAGCTGAGAACGTGTCTACTCCAGGTGGCTACTATGCAAGCACATATGAACAGGCTGTAACCTGCAGACACCTGAGATTTTTTGTTGATTTCAAAACTTTAACAATGACCTCTGTATATAATCGTTTTGAAACGTGTGACAGCAGATTACACCGGAGCGTAAGTAGGCTAATGCATTGACGATTCTATTGACGAGGTTAATATAGGATAAATATATGTATTTCCCATTCAGAGAGTTGAATGATTTACACCGAATAATTATTCGCATCAATAGCCATCTAAATAAATATGAAAAATAATAAATAATCACAAATTGCTGAAAAGAGAGAATGAATTGAGTGAAATCGAATTAAATGAAATATTAAGGTTTCACAAACGTGGCATTTTGTATTGAATTTTATTTTTTTTTCCGATCTAAACAATAATTTCATCTTGTAATATTTTATTGCATTCCTCAATATATTTTAATATTCACAAGAGCATTTTTGTTTCAAAATAACACGAAATACTATCATTCATTATAAAAGAAAACATCGAAGATATACAAAAATTATCAACACTTAGCAAAGAAAAACACTAGAAATTAAATCATTGGAAACAATGGAAATAAAAGAAAATAATCAACATTTAGAATAAAAAATTAACCTTAGAAATATAAAATCATCATTTTTGAATGAGAAAAATTTTCTGAAATGTAGGATGGAATTGAAGAAAATCTATTAAAAAAAAAGAACACTTTATATTAATTTAAAAGAACTTACTATATTGAAATGAAATAATCGAAGGAAATCTTCATGTTAGAGTTTCAGTAATGTTATCTTCAATAAAAATAATTCACAATATTTATAGTTTAAATGAGATCCTCCTTTATTAGACTTTAATTTTATCTCAATATTGTTAGGAGGTTCAAAAAAATGCTGCGGACATTCGTGTGATTACCTTTAAACCACTCTTCACCTCTAATCATTATTCTCTTATTACTTGCTTTCATTAAAGAATATTAGAAAAAATATTTACCTGTGTATTTGATCCTTTTTATTATTCAAGTAACGAGATAAAAATACCAGCTTCCTTAGCCATGCATGCATTTGTTTTATTTTGTTTTGTTACAGAGATAGCATATGAAATAATCTGTATGAGAGACAACAGTATACTGAAGAGAAGAATCAGATATTTCGACTTCGCAAAAACGGAAAAAAATTAAGGACATTATCTGCAATATTTTTAATGTCATGAAACTTGATGAAATTTCACTATAAGCAATCGAGTAGGAAATTAAATAAGGATTCGAAAAAATGGAAATATTTTCCTTTTATTGAATTTCTTGGGCTGTGAATGTATTATTTTTTCCCTTTGATTTAACAATTGCATTAGAATAGACATACAATAAAATCGACCAAAATGCAACGTTTGGAAACATTTAATACGAAAATACGATACTGAAAGTTTGTGGGGATTTTGAAATTGTTTATTGTGAATAATATTATTTATTTGTCTGCGATTATACAAAGACATGTTTCTTATTCAGTGTTCTTGAGTAACGATAGGTCCTCGAAATTTATTTCAAATGAGAATTAAAATAATTTGCACTGAATGCTTGATTGATACCAATTTCGTTTTTGTTCATTTAAAGGTAGCTTCATTATTGGGTAAAATTGTTTCTTGTGGAGGTAACGTACATTATCATATAGAGAAAATATAAAAAATTGTTGATCAGTTATGTTTTTAATATTTTATAAATATGCTCTCAAAAAATGAGCTCGGAAATAAAACTATTAGTATTTAGGAACTTTACTGATTTTACACATGTTTTAAACATTATATATTAAGTAAGGCAGTGTTAATTCATTACTATATGGTGATTTTAAATGAGTTACAAATTATCGATATTTTGGCCCAGCACTGTAACCTCAAACCGTAACATTTGTTCTTGGTAAAATATTTACTATTCATAATGACAATGCAGCTACAGCTGTGCAATCAAAGTTTTAATATTTATGAAGAATTTTATTTCAATTATTTCTAAATTTAGGTATGGATGAATTAAAAAAATATAAGTGGAACTATGAGGGTAAATCCCCCTATTTGTGACCTTCACAAATTTTTTTCGTCGCCTACCACTTCAAACATTGTTGCCTCTTAAAAACCATAAATATGACGCAAAACTGGTGTAAAACACGAAAATTCAAACCTGGCAACAAAAAATCCAAAAAGTAACAAAAATTCAAATTGGCAAAATATGATCAAAACAAAGGACGCCAGTTTTGGTGAGAAATTTTTACTTACATCCAGTAAACAATAATGTTTAAAAGTAGCCTACATGAATTTTTGTAACCATAAAGTTTCAAACCAACTACCAGTTCCTAAAATTCTGCACAACGAACAAGTTCAGAACAAAAAAATTAATACAAATAATTACTTTCCTTCATGAAAAAGGACTCCAAATCTGTAAAGACCTGGCTGCTCACCAACAGGAATCTTATAACTCAGAAGCAGAGTCAACAGATTTCGAAAATTAACTAAATTTTTCAATTCAAGTAACAAACAAACTAATCACCAGTTTTTCAATTTCCAAAATTACTAGTACTTTGTACTTATCTAAATTTCAAGACATGTAAAGAACTAATTACATTTTATTCCTATGAACTTCTAAATTTCATTAACAATAATCAATTTCTGTTCGTAAATTATGTAAATATTTCAGCCATCCTTACTTAAATTTATTTAGATCTTGTTAACATTTATTTTTCTGTTTCACTTGATCCTATCTTATTAATTCTGTTATTTCAAATTTGTATTCCGAACTGTGATACAGTGGTCTACTGCGTAGATCACTGTAGGCTTGAAAGCCCCACCGCTGTAAAGCATTCGTCTCTCAAACAATGTGTCGAGCGTTCTGGAGAACCTCTTAAGGCTCAAGCCCCCAGATTACAGTTCCCAGCGGGCACCTGGCACTCCGTCCAACATTCTAGACTGAAGTAGAGGCACAACCTGATAGCCAATAGGAATAGAACAGGGCCTCTTCTTCTCGTTGTCTGTTTGTCTGTAACCATAAATTAGTTGCTCCTTTCGTGCCAATTGAGATCATTATTACGCTACGTAACATATAATCAATTACGACATCGTATTGAAGCGACATCGTAAACCCGATTTGTCAACCAATTTGTTGCCAGTCTGTGAATCTATTCTTTGAGCGCGAGCAAGCAAAACGAAGTTTACCATCAAATGTCTGAGAATAGTGTCGAAGTTCATTTTGTTAATACGACGATTTCTGATACCTTAACGACCGAAACATCGGTCTGAGAAGCCGTTTTCCATTCAGTCAAGCCATTGAAGAGTTAACAATAAAACAGAAGAAAAAGGCAGGAAAAACATCCACTTTAATGTTAGTTGAAATCGGCAAGGACAATTTAAATTTTGAAAAATTTCCTTCGTTAATAGAATTCTATTTTATTACATTACATATATTCAGACTATTATGCTTGATTCTTGAGATCCGCTTGTAAGTCTTCGTCGATATTAGGACAAATAGCACAATGACTCGTGTACAACCACAGAAGAATGACAAATAAAACACCCAGGGCCACGGTGGGAATCGAACCCACACTCTACGCTCTCAAGTGATTAGCAGTGATGCCTTTGACCACTCAGCCACGTAGCACCCTAGAATTCTAAATTAATAATAGTAATAAAGAATTTTTTTGTATATTAAGATTAATGCCTTGCTTACGCCTACATTAAATATTTTATAGAGTCATGTACTTGAAAAAAGCGAACCTGCTTTGGGCAGAGGCTTGGTTCATACTAGTAAATTAGATCAGATATAATCCTTAAATTCATTCAAAGTGTTAATGTCCCGATTCCTCGAAAAACAATCAAAAGGATATATGATATCAAGCGATTACTAATGATTTTGGGATATTAATATCCCAAAATCATATCTATTGCTTATCTATAGCTTTTGTTTTGTTACTTTTTATAAGTAATAAAAAATGTTAATCTTAATATTTTTTATCATTTTTCTCAACATCTTGTTGCATGAAGTTAGTTGATTTGGAAAATGAAATATTAATTTATATACAAAGAAAATATACATGTGTGTGCCTTAAAATAATTCTATAAAATTATCATAAAACAACTGGAACTCTTTTAGTTCAGTTTTCAGTTTTTCAGAACCTTCAAGTTCAGTTTTAGTAATAAATTGACACTTGCTTACACAAGAATTTTTTTTAAAAAAATTTATATATAATAAAATTCTGTAATAACAATATTTTAAAAACAGAATATAAAAGTTATTGAAATAAAATTTAGATTATTAAAATAAAACTATAAAATTTAGATAACATTGTCAAAAAAATTATTTAAAATATGAGTTAGTAATTCATATTTTTTATTCGTTATATAATTAAGAACGAAATATGCACTTAATGATAATTGACAATTACATGGATAACAATTGTCTTTTAGAATCACAAAAATATATTCAGTATTAATTTGATGGATTTCCAATACTTCCATATTAACTTTAACAATATATACAATATTAACATAAAAATGAATACAATATTTATAGAAATAAATAATAATAACCAGCCCTACGCCGGTGTGATAGCGGCTATCGTCGTCCAAACGGCAAAGGGCCGATGGATAACCGTATATGGGCACGTACTGGCAATTACATGGGCCACATGCGGCCAATATGGCATTGATGGCCACCCGGCTTTGCGCCAACAGCGGACCGTACTGCCGGCCCAGCAGCAATGACGACGACCACTATATTGATGGAGCCGAAGAGACCAAACAGCTGCGGGCCACTGTTACCCAAGACGGCTGATAGCAGCGGCCCGATGGATGCCCGGCATCTTTATGTTTGCTGGGTTACACCTTCCAATTTAGAGTGTTTTATTCGCGACTCTTTTGAAAATACTTGGATAAAGATATATACGGATAAACTTAAAATTTTTTTAAATAATTTTACAACATTTAAAAAAAAAACTTGTTCAAAAAATAAGTTTTCTGCTTAAAAGTATGGGTTAAGCTATAACTTTTTGTAAAATATTCAGCAAAATGTTTGGTCTTAACTTCCACAAGTATGGATTCCTTTTCCTTCAACCAAGAACATTTGTGTTTGGGAATCCATTTTCAAATGATTTGTCATTTAGGACACAAGAATAATTTGACAGATGCAGAGATATTTCATCTTAAAAATGTTAGTTTAAGGAGGAGTATTGTTACATGTTATTTAAAGATACTAAACCTTAACAGGGAAAGCATCACTGTACTCATAACTAATGAACGGAAGCCTTTATCAACATATAGTGAAAAAGCTGCAGTCGTGTTGTATTAGTACTACAATTTAAATGTGAAATTATATTTCCACTTAAAGTCTTACGAAATGACTTAAGGTTTAAAACTCAATACCTTAGTAAAAATTGAAATTTTTATTTTCTTTTTTAATTACCCTTTATAATCACATTGAATTAAATCTCAACTAATAATCTATGTCATTGATATCATAGGAAGATCAAAAAGGTCTATCATTGAGGCTTCTGTAGCGCTTGAGAATGCGGCAAAGGAAATGGGACTTATTATTAATGCACACAAAACAAAATTTCTGGTTGCAACAAATAAAACTTTTGACCCAACACCTTTGAGGATAGGTGATTATACTTTTGATTCGGTCAAACAGTTTAGCTACTTAGGAGCCTTGATCTCATGTAACAATGATTTAAAAATCGAAATTAATAACAGAATCTTTCTTGCTAATAGATGCTTTTATTTCCTCAGAAGCCAATTCAAATCTGGGTTAATTTCTATAAATACAAAATTGAACCTATATAAAACTCTAATCAGGCCAATTGTTCTGTATGGTAGTGAATGCTGGACCCTCATTAAGACAGAGGAGGAAAAGTGTATCATGAGATCAATAGAAAATATAGCAAATACGGTGGGGTTGATATTATAAGAACTATAAAGGCATCACGAATAAGGTGGTTGGGCCACCTGTACGGATGCACCGATGCTTTTCCCACCAAAAAAGTGACATTCTCAAATATCGAAGGGATTCGTCGTAGAGGACGTCCACTCACGCGGTGGCTGGACGAAGTTGAAAAAGACCTCAAAATAATGGGAGTCAACCGATGGAGGGCTGTTGCGGCTAATATAGTCAGCTGGAGGAAGATCAGCGAGTCAGCCTTGGCCTGCAATAGGTTGTTGAGCTTGTAAAGAAGAAGAAGAATCTATGTGGATATATTTATGGGAATGACGATGTTGCATATTGGGGAAAAGTTTTGAAACAGTTTCACAAAAATCATTGTATGTTTGTTAGAATCTTTGGAAAAACAGATAACCAGCCACTATTTATA
This sequence comes from Latrodectus hesperus, assembly GCA_037975125.1. NCBI lineage: Eukaryota > Metazoa > Arthropoda > Arachnida > Araneae > Theridiidae > Latrodectus > Latrodectus hesperus. The sequence goes on along the minus strand of JAJQOW010001436.1, from coordinate 1,605 downwards.
TATACGGTCATCTTATGCTTCCTTAAAAAGTTTCAATTGAAGTTAAACTTGTGGTTGTTAGTGCTTAAATAAAACATTATTGAGACTATAGAGTATTTCCTTATTTATCAAACACCTTGCAGAGATTTAGTTTTAATTTTGAATTTCAATCACGCATAATGTTTGATCAGGAATCATTGAGAAAACCTTTAGGCATGATTAGAACCAATCTATTTTTTGTTCAATTCTAAATAGCTGTAGCATGCGTTCACTGTCTTTATTGCTCGCATTTGCATAATAGAAATTGACATCACCTATGTTGATGACGCTAAGATTGCTTGAGTTTGCATGGTTTCGATATTTTTCAAAGTTACTGATATATATTATGTAATATAAGAAGAAAAGTTGAAAAGAAAATGGGAGCTGACTTGTGGAGGAGGAGTGAGTCTCTTGAATTTTAACTGGGGCCACGCGTTTCATACTTATGCGTATATGTTAATGGATTTATATTAGAAACTCCACTTATCTGGAAAAATATCAATTTCATAACCGTAAATAGAGAGCTCGTATCAAAATCCACCGACCGCTGTCATGTTTAAGTCTAGGTTTGATGCTCCATAGAATTTAAGAACTCCCCAGTGGTGATTTCTAGCATGAGGAAAGTTGGCGGCTAACTCAGTTGCTTACATTAACGAAAGACCTCAGTTTAAAATTGCAATGTCATAATGAAATTTTTCATTTCGCAAAAATAGGATTTTATCCCACTAACGTTCTAATCAATCAGTGCATTTTCTAATGAATATTTGATATTTAATATTTATAAATGATAAATATTAATTTCAAACTTATTAGAGTCATTTTTGCCGTCAAAAGAATGAAATTGATGAATTTTTATGAATGATTTTATGCCTGTCTTTTACTGAGACTTGCAAAAGACAGGTGTCTTTTTTGGTAACTATTATAGTGTGTTTATAGCTATTTATTGTCATATTTTTTGATTGTGCTACCCTTTCGTTAAAATATTTATCTAATAAACTTGTAATTTTGTGCATATACTGTACATATAATAGTTTAACTTTCTAGCAGTGAGAAATAATCAAATAATATTTTGAAATTAAATTGCTGGCCCCCGTAAATACAACATCCTAAAGGAAGCAAGCATATAACAGGACATTTACAACATGCATTAGCTGAGGTGAGGTATGCAAATGATTAGAATTTCAGCGCAGACGCACATCATACATGCCTGGGCACCATTTCAAAGCGCTATTTAATGCTTGGAGATTTCGACGATTTCAAATTCGGCAATTGTGTTTTCTTGCGCTTTTTAAAAAAAGGATCATTTATGACTCTTAAAAAACAGTGATATTTTTTTGATCCAGTATCCGAGTCCAATAGAGAAGCCATACCGAGATTGTGGATTTTTTAAGAAAATCGGTAGTCGTGTTGGACGAAACCAAACAACTGTAATGTGGATATGTGATCCTTAGATTCAGGAGGGTACGACGGACCCACTTGTTCGAACGCTATCACTTCATTCCATCAATTCACGTGAAAATCGATAATCGTGTTGGACGAAACCAAACAACTGTGATGTGGATATGTGATCCTTAGATTCAGGAGGGT